>JACCGJ010011629.1:0-70317 GCA_013407085.1 Atriophallophorus winterbourni | reverse complement strand
CAGAGATGCTTGTTTATTGTAGCAACTTGCGCTCCGACTAACACTAATTCTGACAAAGAGAAGAACGACTTCTACGACGATCTTTATGCTCTTTTATGACGTGCAAAAAGCTCCGATATTGTTGTCTTAGCGGGAGATATGAATGCCAGACTGGGTCGCTTAGATACATCTGAATCATAATTAGGTGGCATGTTTGGTCTTGAAAGCCAACGCACAGATAATGGTGAACAATCTCGTGCACAATCTCGATTATTCATTAGCAGCACTTCGTTTCGCCATAAAAGATGTCAATGTGCCACATCTCGCCGAATGGAAGCCAACCTTCGGCCCAAATCGACCATATCGCCATAAGTGCTCGCTGGAGAGGTTGCATTGAGGGCCGCCGCTCTTTTGGAATACCTGCATAGATTCAGATCATGCTCTTGTGCGATGTAGGTTCTGTTTAAAGTTCTCCGGTACAAAACCTTTAAATGGGAAACACATTGCGATCGAAAAATTCTTTCAGCCTGCAGTTCAAGACATTTATTGGATCACCTTGAGTAACTCACTCCCAGTTGCTCAGTATGCAACTACCGATGAAAGGTGGAACAAAATAGCAGGGATTATGCGAGCCACCGCAATAATAGCCTGTGAAACTACACGATCAACCCAAAAGTCCCACTGGATTTCACAACGCTCTATAGAAATTCTTCACCGGCGATGCCAAATACCACACGGTCCTGGGCACAATACTGAGCGTAGACGCGTGAGGAATGAACTTAAACGGAGCTTAAGACTAGACAGAGAAAAGTGGTGGTTAAATAAGGTTGAGCAAATGGAAATAGCAAATAATGTGGGTAACGTGCGAAAACTCTTTCAACTTATTCGATCGACGGGGCCTACGAAAAAAGGAGTGAGTGAGACTATCGCTGAAATAGACGGTACTCTTATCACTAATAAGAATCGGCGCCTCTCACGTTGGGCCGAACATTTTGAAGAACAGTTCAGCTGGTCGCCAGCAACAGAATCATTCCCTCATTTGAAGCAATGTGATCCTTGGTCTGTTAGCGTAGATCCCCTAATGATTTAGAAATTAAAGCATGTATCGAATCCATAAAACGATTCAAAGCCGCTGGCTCCGATGACATACCGCCTGTTTTGTTCAAAGAAGGTGGCCAAGCCCTAATCAGCACATTAGGAGATCTCTTCCGTGAAGTGTGGTGGTCAGAATCCGTCCCTCAGAGTTGAGGCGAATCGGTTACCATACCTATATTTAAAAACGTGTGCGAAGCTCATGCTCTAATCACCGTGGGATAAGTCTCACTCCTATCATTACGAGATTATTAGCGCCCGTATGTCTTCGAAGATTAACATCGCATGGGGAATCACAGATCCGAGAGTAGCAAGCTGGCTTCCGGTTCCAAAGGTTGTCACAGCCGGGGGTGGTAGTAGGAATGAGCCGCCTACTATCTATAAAATGCTCCTACGTGGTGTGCGTCTCAAATAGCCTCTGACAACCAAGTCCAACTCCTGGCCTGCACGAGTGGCTTTCACAAGCCCGGCGGAACTGCTCTTACTGACAGGAGAAGGGGCGAAGGCGGGTGACTGGCGCCATAAAACCAGTCAGCTCCGGGCAGATGGAGCTCGTCAGCTACTGGCAATCCATCTAAGGGAAGGAAAACCCTGACTCCAAACCCCCATTGCCTTGTGGGTTACCCGATTACAGGAAAGGCTTCGGGAGAAAACCCCGAGGAAAAATCCGGAGAGAAGTCCCGTAGGTAGATAACTGGCGCACAGCGCGTTTATCTGCCAGCTCCCTGCTGCCTTGTAGGTTGCACTTGGCTGTGCAAAGGCTAGAGAGGTGTACTCGAACAAACACCGAGTGGTGCTGGGGACATCATTTGTACACTATCCCCAAGAAACTTCATGACGATGTCTCAACGTATATCTCAGCTCTCTGCTACGGCGTTCCCGAGACGCGACGCGCCCTTGGCTCTCCCGGCGGCTAGGGTGAAAAGTAAGCTAGCTGGGGCCATAAATATCCGTAAGGTCTTTTATCTGGGATGTTGGAACGTACGGACACTGCGTGACGTTGGTAGTCAAGCAATCACGATGCGCTCTTTATTGGACTACCAAGTAGATGTTGCTTGTCTTTCCGAGGTCCACCTTCCCGGACACGGATCCAAATCGATCAAGGTCCCCGGAGTCGATCGTAATTATTGGCTTTTTTATAGTGGGCCCGAGGATGGATCTGGTCAGCATGGAGTAGCGATAGCGCTCAGCGACCATGCTAAACAAGCACTCATGTCATGGATGCCTGTATCCCCGAGAATTGCGGTGGTCTGGCTGAGGGGTCACCCTTTGAATATAACAGTCGTTTCGGTGTATGCCCAACCCTATCAGCCGACCAAACTACAAAAGACGATTTTTATAACCAACTTCAATTCGTAGTCGATAGAGTTGCGTGAAACGACGTACTGGTGGTGGCTGGTGACTGGAACGCTCGTACAGGATCAGCAGATTCCGCAACAAACCGAACCCTGGGAAAATTTGTCCTAGGGCAGCGCTGCGCGAATGGCGATCGACTGATCGAGTTTGCGGCCTACAATCACCTATGCGTCTGTAACACTAAATTCCAGCACCCTAAAAAACACTTGGTCACATGGTACTCGAACGATGGTAGAACGGCGAACCAGATCGATTGTGTTCTAATTCGCGCACGTTGGATGTCTTCGGTGCTCGACTGTAGGTCCTATCGTGGAGCCGAAACAGGGAACGCAGCAGGCACCGATCACACACTTGTTCGCGCAAAGCTCCGACTTCGCCTGCTAAACCGCCAAAGGAAAACTCCTGGGAAGCGCTTAAACTTGAAGCCTTAGGAAACCCGGCCCAATGTAAGAAGCTCATTGACGATATCGCTGAGCGGTTGGATGGGAGTGATGCATCAGTCGAACAACAGTGGTCCAGACTGAAGACCGCTACTCAGACGGCAGCACTAAAAACCCTAGGCACGGCCTCTAGTCGCCGACGAGATTGGATTTCTCAGAACATCATCGAGCTCTCTGCCCGGGCAAGAGACGCCCGAATGCATGGTGCATCTGATTATCACCTCCTTAGGAGAGCTGCTACACGATCAGCCCGCAAGGATCGTCAGCTATATTGGGCAGAAACCGCATCCGAAATGGAAGCCGCAGCAAGTATATGAGACTTTGGACGACTGTTTCGCCTGATTCGCAGAGCATCTGGAAGCTGTGGTTTTTGTACGAACCTTCGAGATTCGTCAGGACAGATGATATTTGACCTTCATCAAAAGATAGATAGGTGGGTTAAGCACTTCAGTCAGCTACTGAACCGCCCGTCATCTATCAATGCAGTATTCACTTCCCCGATAAATAGCTGTGAATACCCGGTCAACTGCGAGGCACCATCAGAATACGAGATATCAATTGTTTTACGACGAATGCAGAATGGTAAATCGCCAGGTGAGGACGGAATTTCCGTTGAACTTATTAAAGCCTGTGCCGACGTATTATTATCTCCGCTACATCGGCTGTTTTGTTCGATCTGGGAGACGGAAGTTTTCCCATCAGACTGGGGGATGTCTATCATTCTACCACTGCCGAAACGTGGAGATAAATCTGTGTGCTCCAATTATCGCGGAATAAGTCTAATCGACACCGCTGCTAAAGTGTTTGCAACGCTCCTGCTTAATCGGTTCTCCGCCGAAAGAAATCTGCGCACCAGAGTTAACCAATGTGGATTTCGCACTGGGATGGGTTGCGTAGATCAAATATTTACTTTACGCAGGATCCTCGAGCACCGTGCACGGTATCAACAGCAAACGATAGCTTGCTTTATCGACTTCCGCACCGCCTTCGACTCCGTAGACCGTGGTTGTTTATGGGACATCATGCTATCGGATGGGGTTCCATTAAAGCTCGTCAACCTAATCAAAGCCTATTACAGCTCTACAAGGGCACGGGTTCGTGTCTACGGTGAAGAATCGCGTGAATTTAACTTGCACACAGGAATCAGGCAAGGTTGCCAGCTATCGCCGGTTATGTTTAACTATGTCGTAGACTGGATAATGAACCAGGCGTTAACAGAGTATCAAGGGGTGCAAATTTCAACGGATCTATGTATTTCCGACCTTGACTACGCTGACGATATAGTCGTTCTGGGCGACAATACCGAAATGCTGCAAAGCGTTTTAGACCGCATTAGTGCCACTGCCGCGAAAGTCGGTCTTGAGATAAACGCGGCTAAGACCAAGGCATTTTTTTTATTCCGACACACCAGGCATCCAGCCACTTCGCGTCCAGGGTTGTCCGATCGAATACGTTCCAGTCTTTAAATACCTCGGCTCAAGTATATTGCCCAATGGTCAGGCGAAAGATGAAGTGAAGTTAAGGGTCGATCGTGCTCGTAATGCGTTTTTGCAGTTGAAAGGCACCTTTTGGCGCAAGCCCGGGATCAGCCTAAAAACTAAGACGCGTGTTTATCAAGCAGCGATCCGCCCTGTACTGCTTTATGGATGCGAGACATGGCCTTTAAGGTCACAGGATGTACGCACATTAGAAGTGTTCGACCATTGGTGCCTTAGGGTTATCTTGGGCATCCGATATACTGACCGAGTATCTAACGCAGCCGTACGAGAGCGTTGCAGCGGACTATCTCCACTTTCCGCTCATATACAACGGCGAAGGCTGCAATGGTTTGGCCACGTCCTCCGAAAGACAGACACAGCACTTCCAAAACTCGTCATCGACCCCAAACCCGTTCGCACCTGGCGTCGGCGACAAGGTGGTCAAGTGAAAACCTGGCTGTCAACTGTGAAAGAGGATGTAGACACCCTGGGTCTGCGTACCGTCTACGGAGTTCACAGGTGGGAACGAGACTGGATCATGATCTGCAACGATCTTGCCTCCGATCGACGTGCGTGTGCTGGTGCGATCCGAGACATCAATGAAGCCGGCTAATCCACTCGTGGAGCCAGCCGCACAAAAGTAAAGTAAAAAGTAAGCTGGCTTCCGGCCTGGCAGAGGCTGTGTGGACCACATTTTTACTCTTCAACGGATCTTAGAACTGCGGCACACTTATCGCAGCCGACAATAGCCATCTTTTTAGACTTCAAAGGAGCATTTGATTCAGTCGATCGAAATGTCCTGTTTAACACCTTGCTGTGCAAAGGTGTTCCACAAAAGTATGTCAACATACTACGTGCACTTTATGCTCATACATCCGGACGCGTTAAGGTTTACAACGAACTCTCTCCAAAATTCCACACCACAAGTGGCGTCCGACAAGGATGCGCGATTTCTCCATTTTTGTTCAGCTATCGGAGTTCATATAATGCCAGGCGTCAAGCTTCTCGACTTGGATTATGCTGATGATATGGTTCTGCTCTTCGACTCGTTCACAGATGCACTGAACAAGCTAGCTAGTATTGTGCCCGCATTTGGAATGCGTTTTGCACCCTCTACGTGCAGTGTTCTGCTACATGACATCGACTTATCAAACAGCACTTTATTACTTGACAATCAGGCGCTTGAAATTGTAGATCGTTTTACGTATCTCGGTGCAGTCTCTGACTGTGCGGCACTTTGCCTGGATCAGGCTTGTGCTTTCATACAATCTCGGTAGTTGTATCAATAATTGTGCAGCGTTAGACGACGAGGTCTCGGCACGCATTTCTAAAGCGACCGTAGCATTCCGCAACCTAGGTCACTTCTGGCGTCAGAAATGACTGTCTCTGTTACTCAAGGGTAGAGTCTATAAATCGGCAGTTCGGGCTGTGTTACTGTATGGGTGCGAAACCTGGACCTTAAGTAAAGAACACATTCGGCGTCTCCAAGTATTTGACAACCGATGTCTCCACAACATTCTAGGAGTTAGCTGTTACAATCGCATACGCACCGATGCTCTCCGAAATAAGTTGTTTGGTAGTAATGTCGATATAGAGAAGCAGATCAACCTGCATAGATTACGCTGGTTGGGTCACGTTTTACGGATTCCGGACCACCGACTTCCAAAACGGGTTCTTTTTGTGATGCCACATCCTGATTGGCGTAAAGCTCGGGGTGGCCAAACCGTCACATGGCATAGGCAGTTAAAATCCCTTACTAGTAACCTTTCCAAAGTAGGCGCAGCGCGTCTTCCGGACTGGTTTCTCCGCGATCAGATATCGCAATGGCTAGTTACGCTTCAGGATATGTCCAGAAACCGTGCTACCGGTGTAATACAGTCTCTGATGACTCCGTGTGTCTTGAAAGAGTGGATAAATGGTAAACAAGGTTATACTTGAATGCCACTGTTACATAGGGTTCGTACAACGAACCACGATGTTCAAACACAAAATCACAAACCGATTCTTGGTCAAACACTGAAGGCTCTTATGGATGACCAAATTAATGTGTTGCTCACATCCCCCATCACTTACACGCCACAACCGGTTTCTCTTTGTTTGCCCTCATCATGTGGAAACCGTAAGACTAAGTTCAGTGATCCTTGTTCTAGTGGTGGATGGTAAAGAAAGATATACTTGAAAACCCCTGTTGAGAATAACCCTATTTTTCATAGACATTCAAGTATATCTATGTTGCTAACCATTTTGTACAAGGGTGTAAAGGTGATCTAGGTTACACACATTTCCGAAATATACAGCTGCTGCCTGATTCGTACACAATCCGTCCCGTTGAAATCCGAGGGTTTCATCAGCTGTGTAAAACAAACCATACCTTATTGATTATCGCGTATCGGGCGAGCCGACAGTATCCAATCCGACGTGCAAGCTTTCATGCTGTGTGACTTAATTTACGCGATTCGCCCGTTTTCGATTTGTCATCCGTGAACTCGCCAATCTTCCACGTTGTGTTCCATGTTACCCTTTCATGTTTCTCGCTATCGTTTGATCGTTTTTCAGACTCATATGTCAGAATCAATCTGGCGTTTGTCCCCGACCGATCGGTCAAGGCAACGGTCCTCATTCCGGACCGGAGCCTGGTAATGCACCAGTTAAAGAAACCATCGGTCCAAACTTGAGCGGCGGGCCAGAGCATCCCGGCGTTTACGTGGCCAGTCGTTCAGGCACCACAACCTTCGCTGGCATTGTCGCTGGACAAACGAATTGTACTGATTGTGAGGATAGCTAATCAGGGTAAATTCCGCGAATTGTATTGTGTTGATTTTCATGTTCGCCCTGTGAACGGATTTCGTGTCATCCGGTCCATGAATCTTTTGTGTTTGCTAACGTTCTGTGAGTTGGTATCGTTGTTCCAGCTGAAGTGTCGTTTCGTTTTGTACCCTGTTATCAATTTAACAACATGGCATGTTATGAAATAGTTAGTCTTGAAAGAGCAGTCTTATTTATCGAAACCGGTAGGAAAGATAAGTGACTACAATAACTAGGAAAGAGGTCTTGTAAAGATATAAATATTTTGCTACACTTCTAATGAAATGCTCACGTCACGGTTGCCTTCTTGATTGGGCGTTTGGGTCAGTGAGACCTGACTGCAATAAAGTAGTTGGGAGCATATAAAAGTGGAATCAGCCAGCCAACCCAGCTTCATAACATTATATTTGTATGTATGTATGCATGCAGGTGTGGTCATATATGTATCAAATCACAAACCTGATCCAGGCAAAGTGTCGCACAGTCACAGAATGCACGTGGGCTATGATACTGTCAGGTTGCGCGGGCCTAGACTGATATGAGAATGGAAACAAGGATAGCAGTGAGACTCTCGTGTTTCAGCGTGCAGCTCACTACCGGTTGAAATCTGTGCTGTCATAGATACCGACAAACGCGGTTTCTATCTCGGATCAGGTGTCACTCAATTATCTTTTGTTGTTTCAGCCCGTCATCATTGTTTGGTAGCTGGCCACGATCTTCCCATTTGGTACCGCGTCTTTCTACTCTCATCATTTCGGCGATATTTTTCGTTTCATTGGACACATGTTGACCGTACAATCAGCTGTTTTTTGTTGTATTAAACAACGCGACCATCCATCTGTGTTTATCGACGTTAATTTCACCGCAGTTTTATTACCTATTTATCATTGTCTTCTCATCCGATGGCTTATTCTACTTTGACTACATTTTGTACAAGTATTTCTGTCATTTTCTCTCCGCTGGGCGTTCCCAATAAAATCATTTTTCGCTCCTTGTCGTGTTTTTCGATTACAATTAGTCCGCGTTTCAAGGTCGCTGTTTCACTCGTGACCTGCGTGTTCCCGTGACCTTAAGTAAAGACTTTTGAATTTTATCGGTGCGGGTGGGTGTGTACATCTTCAGGACATACGTTGAATCTTATTGTGCAGCCTTTTTGTTTGCGTAGTTGTTGCCTGCTAAGTGCAACTGGATGGCCTAATCGCGTTCTTTTTTTCGCTCGTTTATTCGATAAGCTCGTTTTTGCTTCGGTGTATTTTCATGAGAAGAACTAACAGTTATTCATGCAGCAAGTAGTCCATATTATAATTAAATCACAAGGCTGGTTCCAGGCATTGTGCCGAACAGTCTGACTGCACGCGGGATGACAAACTGTCAGATCGCCCCTGCCTCGACAAATATAAATATGGTTAATCACAATGATCGGAACATCACCTATATTATTTTCCCCTTACACATGCTTAATTGATTTCGCCTGAAATTTATTTATCGTTGCAACCAATATATCGCGACGAATTCCGATAATTAATCGAATACTGTCCGATTGATCAATTAAACATCTACTAAACTTATCCAACAGTGGCATACAGGCGCTACTTGTTTTCCATTCCTCCACTGTTTCAAGCGCATGCAGATACTGATCCTACTGCCCCTAACTGATGAGCGCAAACAGCACGAAACCGGTCGTTGGGTGGGTGGGTGATTGAAATGCATAAAAATGAGCATTTTAGTAGATCGTTTCATTTTAACGGGGTCAACCAAAAGTACATCCAAAGCGGTAAGAAAATCGATACTGCTGGGGTTGGTTGATGTGGTATTATGTAGGGTTGCATGTATGTATGAAAGCACAAGCCTGACCCAGGCAAAGTGCCGTACAGTCAGAGACGGCAGATTATGTAGGGTTGGCATGACGTGGCGAGGTTTGAGCACATTTTGTCACCAGATTTAGTCGCGAGTTGTCAGTTTCCCTTTGAGAATTTTGGTATGAAATTAATTGCACTTTGTGTATAACAAATAGTAGTTCCAGGTAGTGGTCAACACCGATGGGTAAATCTGACAGCAGTAACACAGAAACGAAATCAATGATCGAACGAAGAGCACAAAATCCACTATTGATGCACGCATAGAACGACACTTCGTACCTGGATAATTCTTATGAGTAGATCCGTCGTGGCAAAGTTTTAGATAGATATATAAAAATTACACTGATCTGATAAAAACTATGAAAGTTATATCCAAAAGTATCGGAGCTAAAAATCCAAACGCACGACAAGTCACTAAGCATACGTACATATATTTGCTCTTTTAAACCCGGCGACCTGATGAATTGAAACCTTAATGCAGTCTATTTCAATTTATCCAATGATTCTGTGAAACAGGCCAGTAGTCAAGCAAATGGAAGTGCTGAATTATCGAACGATGTGCACAAGCTAAGACCGAAGAGTTTGCACATCAAAATTTCCCAGGAGACAAAAACAGAATATCTAACAGTAATTTGTAGTAATTTCATTGAATCAACCTCGCCGTCTCTAAAGCAACGCGAATCAGATGACAGGAAACAATGGAATGATCTTTACCAAAGCCTAGTCATCACTGCCTCATTCGCGTCAATGACCCGATTATTTAGACCCCCGAACATACCTCGTGCGAATTCACACAGGTTACTGTGTGCAGTGCTAATGTCCATACAAGATGTAGAATATATCTTTCTCACCTCATCCCTCTTAGTTGTGAACAAATCGGCTGTGTGAATATTTCCGGACGTTCCATGAGAGGAACGACAAATTCATCAATACAATCTGGAACTAGCAAAGGAGGCTATAAATCGCAAAGCTGTTATCGTTCATGGTTTACCCAGTTCGAACGAAGAAGAATTCATTAAACAACTGCAGCGAGTTTGAGATTTTTACAAGAGATGCTATGTTTAAAGTGCATAATAGCATGTAATTCGCTTTAAAACGGAAAAGGAATAGCTAAAGCTTCATACTCCCAAAATATCATTCCGTACAAACGAGCTGAAGGATAGAATACTCGAGGCGTGGTATCAATTTCAAAAATTCGCACTTCATGAAATTCGTATTCGGGCTGTATACGACATAAGACGCACGAACACAATTGTTCCTGAAATGATTTCGCCAGCAAGTCAATCACATACACCAGAGACAAAAATTCTGGAGCAGCTGACCAATTATGGGTCGGCGAATCCAGTACTATGAGTTCTTCATCTGAAACAAAAATCAAATCTCTATCATGCTGTTACACCAATGCACAGGGCTTTCTGGACAAGTTCATTGAACTTTATTCACGTGCGACCGTGTCGTCTTGGGATTTGATTGCGGTGACAGAAACCTGGTTGTGTAATTCTATACACGACTCGGAAATCAACATCCCACGCGATGATTTACAGAAAAGATCGAGCAACAAATGGTGGCGGTGTCCTCCTCTACTTAAAAGAAAGCATCAACTGCAATATACTTTTCACACCTGAGCTAGATGTTTTGCTCTATTGAATTGCTGATCAACTTATCAAACATTTTGAACAAAATAAGCTTCTTTCCATCGCATAGCACGGATTTAGGACAAGACATTCTGCCTCACCAATCTTCTCATAACTTGATAAATGGACTCGAGCCATGGATAATGGCTACCCAATCCATGTTTGTTACTTGAATATGTCTAAAGCTGTTGACCGTGTTAACCACAACATACTGCTACAGACATTGGAGCAGCCCTCGTGGGCGACAGATTGTTGTTGTTGGCCTACTTCGGTCGATGTCGACCATGGATGTACATCACAAAAGCATGAATGTTCATATTCTACAGCTTTTTGAATGACTAGACAGTCCAATTCGGGAGGAACAATCTCTCCCGCAGCGCTGGCAACCATAGTCAGAACTCAGTTGTATTGCATCAGTTGCACGCCGGCGGTGTGATTTGCGTTCAGCAGCCAAGAGCTGTATCTGCTCCTCCCCAGCATGCAGACGACGCTTTACACAATGCCTCCATAGTGAGCGGTCAAGAGCAAGTTTTTTCCCAACTCGCCCGGTCAATGCCAAGAGCTTTCATATCTCTTTTGCAAACGTCTTTCTACCGCAAGTGCGGTGTGCCCAATGTTCGACTTCCTAATTGCAACTCACCATAGAGTACGACCATTTTCCATTCTGTAGACATGACCAAGCCAGCGCAGGCGGCGCTGTCGCAATAGGGTGAACATGCTCTGTAGACCAGCTTTTGAAAGCACTTCAGCATTAGTCACTCTGTCCATCCACGATACGTTCAAGATACGACGGATGCTTCGTAGATGGAAAGCATTCAGCTTCCGTTCGTGTCTTGCGTGGGTGGTCCAGGTTTCACTGCCGTACAGTAAAGCGGCAGATTATTGGCCTGAATACAGGATTACTTGATTGGTAGAGTTTTCAAGCCGCCAACGAACTCGTCACTTTTACTCTAGAGTGTTCTTTCCTAACGAGCGCTGATATCATGTTATACCTGCATTCCGATCAAAAATTAAAACAATACGCGAAATCGTTGTAAAACCTGAGAGTGTCCTGGTAAGGATACTCGGGTTAAATAAAAAAATAGCAGGGTGTTGATGAAATAACACCTTTCCTCATAAATCAATGCGCCCATGCTTTATTCTCACCACTCTGATCTTTTCAACCTGTCACGAGTAGTAGCATGGTTCCGACTGATTGGAAAAGTGGATTAATCACTTCGATATGCAAAGGCCGGAGCCGATCTGATGTCTAACTACGAACACATTGTTGTCAGTGGTCTCTAACTTTTTCGAACGTTTTGTAACTGATTAACTTATCAAACATTTTGAACAAAATAAGCTTCTTTACATCGCACAGCACGGATTAAGGACAAGACATTCTGACTCACCAATCTTCTCATAATTCTTGATATCTGGACTCTAGCCATGGATAATGGATAGCCAATCCATTTTGATTAGTTGTATTTGCCTAAAGCTTTCGACCATGTTAACCACAGCAAACTGCTACCGATATTCCTGAAGAAGAACTCTATGGTGTGTTGAAATAAGGAAGTCGACCGTTGTGCAGAACGTATCTGTTCTTGTGGATTGCGTAATAAATTCTGACTCTTAAAACTACTTGTGCGTCTGAGTAATATTTCGAAAAACATTCATGTGATGCGGCACTAGATTGACTTACATGATTTAAACAGATTTTCGAACGACTTTTCTCCCCAAGGAAGTTCTTCCTTTGAGCATGTACTCATATTCAATGTTCGCAAGTGACTTTATTTTCTACATCGTGTGAGTTTTTGCATCGCGGATTGCTACTCTCATCCACTGTTCACAGCGACCATCAACTATAGGTAGATGATTTATTTTTTTTCACGTGAAACAGATTCCATCGAATGTTTTCCGTTTCACACAGCTGTGGTATTAAATGAACTATAGGTCAATCATCAATCAATGTTGATCGCATTCACTAAGTGAGTTCGTTCACAAGAAAGTCTCAGCAAGGTTGATGTAGTGAATAAACCAGTTCATTAACGGTCGCGGTTCGCTCTTACCCACTAGTGAACTAGCAGTGTTTTCAGCTATGGAATTTATTCACCTCGATGTACAACACTCAGGTATTTATTCGACCAATATGGTGGAGACCGTGCTCAACAATTGATCACTTCCTGTTGCTACAAAAGCTGAAGCAGATTGGTATTGACGGGCAGCTACTCGTATGGTTCGAAAGCTACCTCAATGGGCGCAAGGCAACCGTTCAGAACTCAGAACTCAGAAAATTGTATGGTAGAAAAAGCATTAAGCTTAACAATAACCATAGGATGACAAGGTATATGGAACATATAAAATATATAAAAAAAATATAAAATATCTCAAAAATCAATAGGGACATTCGCATACCGCATGGTTCGTCATAAACTCATCGAGTTTGGAAGCGAAACCCTCAACAGATTCTGATCGTGTGATTTCTTCAGGCAAATAGTTCCAAGTGAAACAAATTCTTACGGAGAAAAAATTACGACGTATATCCAATCGAGAATGCGGAATGCTTAAAGCCTTTGAATGTGTTCGTGTGCTAGTAAGGTCATTGGGCTTTAGCAAGTGTTTAAGGGGATGGTTTACAGAATGCAGGATTTTGAAGGTCAACATAAGGTCACTACGTATCCGCCGTTGGGTAAAATCTTGTAGGTTCAGTTTTAACATTCGCTCTGTGAAAGGCAAATTTCTGTACCGGAGACCAACTTTGTAGCACGATGATAAATCCTGTCGAGTAGTTCGATATCCTTCCTCAGCCATGGTGCCCAGGCTTGGATGGAATATTCCATAACAGGACGTATATACGTGTTAATTACCCCGGGGTAGGGTTTCGGGCGTAAAAATCCGGAATATTCTTTTGAGAAGACTCAAGATACGGCAAGCTTTATTGTACACCATCCGGCAATGCTGTCCAGGCTTAAGGTTAAACGAAACCCAGATACCCAGATCTTTTTCTGCTGTGGTCCAGACGAGATCTTTCGTGCAAAGCTGATACCTGTGGTGCAGAGATTTTCCAAGCTGCAGCATTTTACATTTCGCAGGGTTAAATGGTAACTCATTTAACTGGGACCAACGAAATAATATGCTTAGATCCCGTTGTAATGCCATACAGTCATTAACAGACCTGACACGTTTCCATATTTTAATATCATCGGCAAATAGTATCAAGTTGCATCCAATAACCTCTACTATATCGTTCATATACACCAAGAATAGAAGAGGTCCAAGCACCGAGCCTTGCGGAACTCCACTCGTGACGTCTATTTTTCTAGATAAGGTGCTGCCAACGCGAACTTGGACGTGTCTATCAGTAAGATAGTCCCTTATCCAATTCAGCAATATTCCCGTTATTCCATAGGATTCGAGCTTTTTAATTACGATGTCATGGTTGACTCTGTCGAAAGCTTTGGAAATATCGATGTAGCAAGCATGTACAGCCTCACCTTCGTCTAGTGCCTTGGTCCAATCCTCGAACGTTGTAAGAAGGTTAGATAAACAGCAACGATCTCTTCGAAAACCGTGTTGTGCTGCGGTCAAAATGTTTTGGTTTTCAAAATGTTCTCTTATGCGCGCAGTCACAATGCGTTCCATTAATTTAGAGATCACCGGAAGTAACGTTACCGGTCTATAGTTTGCTGTGTCTGAACGGCTACCGCTTTTATAAATAGGAGTTATCATCCCTGCTTTCCATTGCGGTGGTATTTTTCCTTCATTTAAGCTGAGATTGAATATGCGAGTGAGAGGAGCAGTCAAAGCAACGCAACACCTGCGAAGTACGGCGGGGGTAATTTTGTCTGCGCCAGGGGACTTCTTTTCGTTTAGTCGACAAAGTTCCCGCCCAACCATGTATTCGTTGATAGTCATTTCACTTATTAATTCGAAATGTGGTGAACTTGATGAAAGTTGATATGGCATACAACGCTTGGGATTGAAGACAAATGAGTAAAACGTTGCTAAAGCGTCGGCGGTATCTTGGGCAGTGTGGGTCAATCCATGAGGTGTTAGTACAGAGAATACACCTGGTTTGATCTTTGATCGTTCATCTACTATCTTGTAGAGAAGCTTAGGATTCTTTTCCATTCTCTTAAGCAAGTTCCATTGGAATTGCATGCGATCTTCTCTTACAAGAGTTTTGACTGCTTGATATGTTGCGGTGGATATATGGACGATATTCCCCGAATTTTTTCCTCGCATGATGAAAACTTATATACACCCGGTTCTAGACTATCCACCCTAGCCTGGACACCATGGCTCCAAAAAGATATTTTACTTCTGGACATCTTAAATCATAGAACTTCTGAGCTTGTTAATGGTTTTTACAAATAGGTCATACGTCGAGCGATCAGACGACTAGATCTGAGGACACTTGCACCAAGGAGAATGCGAGGAGATCTTATCCATGCGTACCAAATCCTTACTATTGTTTCTCACTCCCTGGATAATATATTCCATCTTCGAAATTCCAACAATATCCGTAGTCGATCTAATGCTATTTGCATTTTGCTAATTTGAAGATGTAATCAAAACGCAATTAATGTTAATTAAGCAAATTTGTTCGAAAATAACATGTAGTCCTCAGATTTGTCTGATAAACTTGCGCACACTATGTGATGCTCCTTCACTGCGACCTCAGACTATATGCACTCGATTCAGAGCTCCTTAATCACATCTGAACACACTATGCAGATGCTCGATTGCTTTCACATCATAGGGACTGCAAAGTTTTTACTGAGATTAGTTAAATAGAAAAATTTAAAATTTGAACAGCGGAAAAAATACAGTCCATATTTCTACATAGCATGCAGTCAAACTGTATACGGTTGCTTCAGATCGTCAAAAATATTATAGATGCTCTCCATATTTAACTGTTTGTTGTAATTAATTCGATCACCTTGGCTGAATTTGCAATGTAATTCCTGAAGAAAAACATTGTCGCAACACGTAACAAATCCGTGTAACCGGTCAAACGGATGTCTGATAATATCTTACATTTTAGTATGTTTTTGTTTCAACAAAGTTTATCTGAAGTTGTTTTCTCAAAATGTTTTTTCAACTCTAGATCATATTTCACAGGGAAAAAGCGTCAATGAAACCATGTTTCAAAGGTTGACTTATATAAATGTTAATGCTCTTAATCGAAATGTACACTTTGAGAATGTTTAACAATGTTTGTCTTTAAAATAATCAGGATTACATATAATAGGGCTAATCTTTAATTTTCTAAAATAATGCGTTGTGGAATTTCCAGGCAATCTCCACAAATGTCAATTTGCAAATCTCACTTGGTTTCTTAGTCGGTAACTTGAAATTCAAATTTAGCATTTTCGTGAACATATTCTACAATTAACGAGTATGTGTATGACCATTTGTTCAGTCGGTCTTTTCTTATCCTAAAATCTTCAAGCTACTATCACGAATTTTTTATTCGTTACAGTAGCGGTCGGAATAGTAAATATTCAATTAAATATGGTTCTGGCATTGGGATTATCTATAAAATGTTTGAGATATTTTCCCTTCCACCTGGCGAGATCGTGCAATGCCAACACGTGCTATTTTCACAACTTATTTTTCCGTGACTGCCCAAATTACGAAACATGCGCATTTCTATAACCATGCCGATTTTCGTTCATAAAAAGTGATATTTACGTCATCGTATTCGGATTGTCAACGCGCGACGGGCATGAAAAAAACGCAACCGTGACAGTGATGGATAAATGCAGGAATTTTTCCTTGATTAATAGCAGAACTGTATATTCGTGTACATTGTAAGTGCAATTCAATATACACGTTTCAATGTTGGTAAAGATGACTAAAAGTTAGTTAACTTCAAGCTGTATTAATGTTTTCGAACCCATTTGTTTCATTTTGATACAGACTGGCTCCATATAATTAATATATAAATATCAAATAGATAAAATCAAACTCGTAAAATATCGATTAAACGTATAGTAACGTGAATAGACGGATCGACATCGGTTGTCAGCTTCCAATCTTTTTCGCCTAACAAATTTTTGTTATCATACCAAAGTTGGTACAAATCATTATTTACGTTAACCTATTATGTGTATCCGATGAGACAGTATAAACGGATGAAGAGCCCAGTATATGTTGATACGGTTATATCGTTATGTTCCTATGATAAATTATGCAAGACTTACAAGGTGATCGATCTTTATGGTTCAGATTTTCTGACAAGTGCAGTAAAATTATAGAATCGATACATGAATAAGGCAAAAGATTTTGAATGTAGATTAACGTTTCAATATTTATCATAAAATATCGATTCCCTGTTGAATACCATACGATAAAAATATAAAATTCGAATGCATCGCACTTTCGAATTTCGATTTTGGGTGGAAAACTTATGTTTTGTAAAATTACATTCGAACGTAGCGCATTTGAAAGTTAAGCTTAAAACTGGGATAATAGAAATGGGACATTTAAACAAATGATTATTGGTGTCAAAATTAGTGAGAGGCAACATGCCGCCTTCTGTAGGTCAGTATTAGTTAACCTCGAATGGGGATTTGCTCGAGAATGCAGAGCACGGGTCTATAGGGTCACCGCCGAAAGGAAAGTTTATAAAAATGGTTATTCAGAATTTCACATCCGCTGACACCACTAATTTCATCCAATGTACACCACTTCAACAATCGACTGCTATTTGCGAACTTACCATCTATCTATCTATTATCTATTTAATTCTGATTATAAATCTGAGCAAAACTCTATAGAGTGTCGAAACCAGTCGAAAAAGTAACATTAAATCCGATTGTCAATATTTCTAGAGTTAATCAATCACACTTAATACGTCAGAAACATGAAGGTTTTATTCCATTCTGACAATTTCCTAGTTAATTATGTATCGTTTGAATGTGGAACAAGTTAGAATGCATGTTGATAGGTGTTGTTGTTGGCCTCCGTCGGTCGATGTCGACCATGGTCGATAGGTGTACATTCTAGTCAATATCGACTTTTTTAATGAAGCCAAATCTGGATGGTGTAGTTACAGTAACTCAAATTGCTGAGCTCATCAATGTGGAACAAATATTGCGATTGCAATTTGCACAATCCCCAAAATCGGCCGGAGGAGACCAGCATTAACCTGATGTATTATCATAAAATATAGCTTTATCTGCTTGATCTTTTTTATAAGACCGTTTCACCGAACAATGTGACAATAGTGGTAGTGAAATTTAGTGAAGTGTATTATATTCAATTTAGCTTAGTTTAGTTAGTTGTGTGCGACAATATCCTCCTGGAGGATGAGTCGGCTTTTTTGAAGAGTCTTAGAAATTTGGGTGCAAAACGGCGTCCCCAGCACCACTCGGCATTTGTTCGAGTCAGTTTCTCTAGCCTTTGCAGAACCAAGTGCGACATGTAAGGCAGCAGGGATTTGCCAGAAAGAGGTGGTGTGCATCAACTAACCGTCTACGAGACTCAGCTTCAGAATTTTCCTCAGGGTTTTCTCCCGAAGCCTCTTCCGCGATCAGGTATCCCGCAAGTCAGCGGAGGTTTAAAATCAGGGTTTTCCTTCCCTTAGATGAAATGCCCTCCCAGGCTAACGAGCTACATCTGCCCGAAATAATCTGGTTTTCAGGCGCCAGTCACTCGCCTTCGCCCCTTCTTCTTTTGGTAGAAACAGTTCCGCTGGGCTCGGGGAGCCACTCGTGCAGGCCAGAAGCTGGACTTGGTTGTCAGAGACTATTTGAGATGCGCGCCATATGGGAGCATTTTATAGACAGTGGGAGCTTATACCCACTGCCACCCATGGCTATAACAACCTTTGGAACTTATGTTCAATTTGGTTGTTGCTACTGTATTGAACGAAATCGCATTAAACAGCAAGTTTTCATTAGTGTATTCCGGATTTCAATGCTACATGGGTTTTCTTGAATAGCGGTTTTGGAATCAAACAAAATTTCTAGCGCAAAAACATTTGATTTAGTGATAAATGTCCGGGTCATAAAAATCCTGCTCGGTGAGCTATAACGAATCAACCAAAGTACTGTGCTGCTCACATCCCCGAACTTACACACCACTACCGGTATCTGTCTGTTTGCGTCATCAGGTGTAGACAGTAAATTAGGCTCAGAGAGCATTAAAATTGTGGATAAGTGGTAATCAAAGTTATAATTCAATGTCACTGTTACACAGGGTTCGTACAACGAACCATGGTGTTCAAACCCAGGATCACATATTAATTCCTGGTCAAGCACTCAAGGCGCTCATTGATGATCAAAGTAATGTGTTGTTCACATTACCCGCACTTACACCACTATCGGATCGATATTGATTGCCAAAACTACGACTAATACAATGGCCGCTTATATTGAGGTTTTTGTTACAAAAATTTTTCATTGTGGTTTGCATCGAAAGATAATGAAAAATGATTTGCACATTCGAAAGAAAACGTTTATGAGACAAAGATATTTATAAGGAACATTAAACAATATTTGAAATAATAATGTTTTCCCAGAACTACAAAAACAGATTTCTCTTTTCAAGTAAATTCATTCAATAAGCATTTGAACATGATCAATAGTGGAGAATTGAATAAAAAGCCCTTAAATTTGAAGCGTAAAAATCGCGATGAAAACACTTTGAGGTAATTTAAATATAAATCTAAAAAATCACTTTCAAAGTTATACTAATATTATACAAAGAGTGAGTGTGTATGAGTCTGTAAGAAAGAGCATGCTTGATTGCTACGTTTTCTCAAATATTACATTTAATTAACCACTCCAAAACAATAGTGAGAATGAAATAAGAATTTGGTATTACAAATTGCAAGCAGACGTTTTTAATTTAGACATTTTTTCTCCTTTTTTCTTTACATTCCAAATTTTATCCTATTCCAAATTAACTCAGCAGTTGCCATTAAATTCCCAAATAGTATATTGCAAATTACGTTGGTAAAACATTCAAAATTGCTCGTAATAACTTTCCAGGGAGCTAACAGCATGAAAGCAATATTTGTGTGTTATTCCGTAGATAAAGCATGACTTCTGTCATCAACACACACAGAGACGCACGCACAATAGACTTTCGGTATATCAGGCAATTCCATGCTTTGCTCGAGTTATAAATTTACAAAAATAACAGTAAAAAACAAATTTTCGTTTTCTACTATTTGCTATATATGACCCTAAGTTTGAGACTAATGAATCTCGGTATTTACGGTCGTTTGATCGAAAAAAATATATTGAGTGACATCGCACTAAACCGAATAGAATAAGTTGATAAAACTTCGGTGATATGCTTAATTGAAATAGTAATTTGTGGTTGGGTGAAAGGCGGGTTCAGACCTGGTTTTTAAGAAAATAGCATAAAACAATCACACAAGTCTTGTATTTACAATACCGCTTTGTCATACACCTACTAGTGTGTGAGATATGTGTGTCACCAAGTGTAGACAAAATGGTGCAGATGACATTTTCAACATTGAAACAGCTGAAAGTGTGAACGTAGGATCCCGTGGTTGATTAATTTTGTCGATATGATCATGATTTAAGAAATAAATATTCAATATGCGAAACAAAAGTGATGCAATCACGATAGGTTAAGTTTGCCTAAAAAATGGATACTACGACTGGGTGAGGTGTCTGTGCTAATGGCAGACGATAGTTATTAGATATTTTAGATGAAATCATTTCTGAAAACAAACGTCTTATATATATATTTAGATTATATATATATAGAGAGATGAGAGATATATAGATAGATATATATAGAGATAGAGAGAATTTATATATATATATATAGATAATATATATCTATAAGATATATAGTATAAGAAAATATTACCGAATGTGTTTAGGAGCCGGGATTGCATCTTTCCCCTTTATAAGAGATCTACTGTTTAATGTATTATGGTGTATAATATTCTGTTAAAATCGAGTCGCAAGAATCACTTTGTGATTCTGTATTTCAGCATCGTGGTTCTTTGTAAGAACCTTATTTAATAGTGACTTACAAGTATATCTTGTTTACCACCATACCACTGCTTCAAGGCGGACGGAACCTCATCTTACTGCCTCACCTGATGAGGGCAAACATCCAGAAACATGTAGTTGTTTGTAAGGGATGGGGATGTGAGCATCAAAATATATTGGTCTTTTATAAACCACTTGTGTGCTTGACTAAGTACCACTATATGATTCTGTATTTGAACATCGTAGTTTATTTGTAAGAAATATATTGGTTTAGCAGCATTATATTTTGAGCTCGATAATATATTTAAAATAGGATATTATTTTTATTTGAGTTTGAGTTTTATCCGGTATATATTTTAATATTTTTGCCATAAAATATAATTTGATCGCTTATTTCACGTTCAATTATGGATGAGTAATCATATCAAAGATGTTCAATTGTGGTACTGTTAACTGAGGAAGAAGACATCTCTAAAAGGTTAAAAGAATATTCTGGAGCAACATTTTTAAATATGATTTTTAAATATCGATATCTATAATTAATGTAAAACTTTCGTAAACGTAAGTAATCGTTGTGTTTAATCTCACGATAATTTCGCACAACATGATTTGTATCCTCGAAATGATGTCACCGGAATGTTATTGATTTTCCGAATAATTGGGATGGATTTGTTTAAGCATAATAATTGACTACTAATATAGCCCGTATCTCGTGCGTGTGTTTGAACGGTTCAGACAATCGCTGAGCACTTATCAATCAAAAGATTTGGCCTGTAGCCGGATAAGCGCGCATACACATGCTCACAATAACGGGTAATAGAAAAACACTTTCGCACTGATTTGAATAAGAACACGAAACCTTGCAAAGTAGGCGTTATATATTTTCGATTGGCAAAAAATCCCTTAAGCACAAAACTCGCATGTCCGGAAACTGGTCAGAAATAAAGTCAGAGGTTCTGAGTCGATTTTGTTTATACTAAATGGAATGAACTTTTAGAAATGTTTCAGGTAATTGCAACCTCAAGCTCATGCAATTCTTGACAATGATATTTCGTAGATTAGACACGAAATGGTTACAAAGGCACCTTGCACTAGAAAATAAATACGTGTTAACATTCTGTGATGTGCAATGGGTAAACAATCCTGATCAAGTCAATTGATTTTGAGGAATTTGCCAACATTTCACGTTGTCAAAACATGCTTCATTTTGCTATCAAAAGTTAGATAAATCGATAGCATCTACGTCATTTGACAGAATGTAACATTTAGATTACTGAATAAATGTGAATCTCGAAAATGGTAAACAATATGATTATACATATAATACATATACATAATACATGATAATACGTGATAATGCATTATGAATACACGATCGGTCCCAAACATATTCTAATCGAGTGCTAATACTTTAATTTTGGTAAATCATCAAGCTGCTGCTAACCAGTGATGAACAGGCGGGCTCCCTAAAATGGAGTGAAGGAAAAAATTCTTCACGTGATCATCAATTCTTTAGTGAACGGATTAAATGTTTTGGACAAAACGTATGTTAAGCGGGCTCACAATCTGTGGTACAAATCAAATAACACGACCAATTTTGCACAAATTTGGACATATTTAATAAAAGCTATTCATAAAATACCGCAACATCGATCAGATACGTGGATATTTAAAGAAAGATTTAGATACATTGAAGTTATTGGGATACATTCATGTATGCTGTCAATTGTTAAAAGAGTTATTTAATGAGCTGTACTCACTAAATTTATTCTGTTCGAGATACATAATGGCTTCTCACACACGCACCACGTACAACGTTAAGTCTCAGATACGTTCAACACGTCGTCATTGGTTGTGCGGTAGCTTAAAACAGCTTTTTGAATGCACTCTTAGCTATATTAGACGAAATTACAACCT
This sequence comes from Atriophallophorus winterbourni, assembly GCA_013407085.1. NCBI lineage: Eukaryota > Metazoa > Platyhelminthes > Trematoda > Plagiorchiida > Microphallidae > Atriophallophorus > Atriophallophorus winterbourni. The sequence goes on along the minus strand of JACCGJ010011629.1, from coordinate 47,795 downwards.
AATCAGGAAACAAAAGCATGATTTTAATCAGGAAAAATGTTTACAACTTGTTTTCATTATTCTGACAATTTCGATTTACTTACACATATCAATTTGAAAATGAATGCCTCACTTGGAAAGGAAAAAACCTTTGAGTATCGGTAAATGAGTATAGTTTACTATCGGTACGCGAAGGCTAATCAGCAGATTATTAGGGCACTTGGAAGAGAAATTGGAAGACTCTCATTAGTTGCATTACATATGATATTCAATGTATAAATCGTCCATTGATGGAGTACACATTCAATGCCGGAGCTAGATCGACTGCGGAAAGATATCGCCTTTTTCCATAAACATCTTTCACAGGGCACTAATTTGAGTTATGGGTCTCCGTAGTGTATCATACCGAGAATCGTTGTGACTTCCAGGCCTATGTGGCTGTACCGAAAGTTGGAAACGCAACAGGTATTTGAGAAAGTCATCGCGCTGCCATGTGATGTCTATCTGAATACTATGTTGTCGAATTAATGCCGTGATGGCAATCTTTGTCAGAATTTCGCTAGATCAGCAAGTGATTCACGCTCTGGGTTTGGTGAACATTTTAAGAAAACTTAGATTTAAACAGGAAAATTAACACCATTTGTGAACCGTACATTCCTTATACCCCTTATATGCTTTCTTTTTACAATTTCATTGTTAACGAGCTTGTACGGAGTAACGAAGTGTTTTGTTTTTAAACATAAATTTTGGAGAACTTGCTTGAAGTGTCTGACAAGAAAGCGACACGTGTACACACCCTAACCCTAAACATTTCAAGTTCCCGTATTGATTGTCGGAGTTATTTTTTGACTTACGTGCTACATTCCTTTGGCATTCCGTACCTCAGCATATGGTTGACTCTCCTTGCCTGTTTAAAGCGAAATTGGGCTTATATATGCAAAAGTACATCATTCTCGAGCCTTACATTTGCTATACGCAACTCGTTTTATAATATTATATTTTTCACATTTTCATTCATACCATAATCCTGTGGTGTTGTAAAGTATTAACTTTTTTGCGATATATCCTTGATTCCCTGATTCCGTGTGTTGATTCAACAATTTAGGCGTAGTAATGTGCAAGAGATTGGTGACTGCCTACAGCTGTGTGCCTCAAACATTTCCAACCAGGTGCGCGAAAATGTTTTACCTAAAAATTCTTATTTGCATTCATTTCCATCACACACACTCCACGACCGGTTTTGTGGTGTTTGCACTCATCACAGTACGGTCCGCATGCCTTGAAACAGTGTAGGATTGGTAAACAAGACTTGCGCTGGTATCGTTCGATTCGGACATTTATAAGAGTCAATCACTGTACGTTGTAAAAGAAGAAAATGGCTTTATTCGTGTACAAGAACTTTCAACAATCAAATTAATTCAACCACACAAGAATATTTTCCAAAAAAGTTACATAAACGCTGTAAAGGTGAAGATTTAATGACGGAATTCATAGAGTCCGTCACGTCATCCGATCAGAATAGCCATCGACTCATCAATCAAATGGCGGACAATGTGAGAGAAGAAATAATTCCCGAAATTCTCGGTTCTTGAGGAAGGGACCAGATATTAGCTTCGCGAAGATCAATTACAAGCCATACGGACCACATGCAGTGGGTGTGCATCCTCGGGAGAACAATGTACGTAAAAGAGCTTCTAGTTTATTGCATGTCCGAAATCGGCAGTGAGCCTTATATTCCGGTGCGCCTTATGTATGAATAATGTATGTTCACACTGCACAGAAAAATCTGTCAAAATGTTTTATTACGACTTTGGTAAGTGACGATGTCACTCCCCTTGATTGTAGAAGAATAATCACTGATGGTCGTGGAGTCGGCTTTCTATGCTGTCTAGACAGACTTGTTTTGGGGTCAGAGTCAAACAATGAACAACCGATCAGCATGAAAGTATTCAGCGATTAAAATGAAACTCTTTCATTTACCGAAACCACTATTCCTTGTACGTACGGTGCTTAAACGTCCGGTAATTAAAGACCCCGAAATGGCACCTGTTAAGAGACATGCTTACGATGCGGTTTTCAAATTCAAGGCCATCAGCCGCGCAGTACAACATGGGAATAGAGCAGCTGCGGAACAATTCAACATTAATGAATCAATGGTACGGAAGTGGAGGAAACAAGAAGATGACCTGCGTCAAGTAAAGAAGACGACGAAGAGTTTCCGAGGGAACAAGGCAACATGGCCACAATTAGAGGACAAAATTGAGCAGTGGATCACCAAAAAGAGAAGAGCAGGTAGAAGTGTCTCTACAATCTCCATTCGACTTAAGGCAACAGCGATGGCACGTGATATGAAGATAGACGAATTTCAAGGAGGTCCTTCTTGGTGCTTCCGTTTTATGAAAAGGCCTCATCTCTCCATCCGCACAAAAACTAGCACTTCGCAGCAAATGCCGAGGGTTTACAATGAAAGGATAGCTATCTTCCACACTTACTGCAAGGACAAGAAAAGAAGATCCATTCTGACCACATCACAAACATGGATGAGGTCCCTCTCACATTTGACATCCCCATGAACCGTATAAAAAACAGGGACGTTTACTGTATCTATACGCACCACAGGGAATGAGAAATCTTCCTTCACTGTTGTTCTTGGTTGCCAGGCTAATGGTCAGAAACTACCACCCATGGTCATTTTTAAGAGGAAGACTTTGCCAAAAGAAACGTTTCCTGTTGGAATCATTGTTAAGGTCAATCCGAAAGGCTGGATGGACGAAGAGAAAATGAGTGAGTGGCTGAGAGAAGTTTATGTCAGGAGGCCGGATGGCTTTTTCCACACTTCTACGGCCTTATTGATCTACGACTCTATGCGCGCTCATCTCACGGAAACTGTCAAATTCAAGTGAAGAAAACCAATTCGGAGCTGGCCATCATTCCTGGAGGATTGACCAAAGAACTCCAATCGCTAGATATTGGAGTCAATAGGGCGTTCAAGGCTAAATTGCGAGCCGCATGGGAGAAATGGATGACAGAAGGTGAGCACACATTTACCAAGACAGGTAGGCAACGCCAGGTTAGTTACGCCACTGTCTGCCAATGGATCGTCGACGACTGGGCTAAAGTATCGGTTTCTACTGTTGTCCGAGCTTTCACTAAGGCTGGAATCATTGATGAACAGCCAAGCAACAGCAATGAGACTGAATCGGATGATGACGAGAGGGATCCGGGCGTGCTTGATGCCGCTATCGCCCAACTGTTGAATTCTGACATCGAAGACGAGGAATTTGATGGATTCGTAGAAGAGGAATGATTGAAAAAGTTAGTGCACTTTTTTATGTAATATTGTCAGTTATTGTTCATGATTTGAATAAAGTCTGACCTATCCGACTATTTTTGTTTCGCTTTATGCGCCTTGTAATCCGGTGCGTCTTATATATGAAAACAGATCGTTCACTGATACTGCGTCTTATAATCCGGTAACTGGGATAATGAAGCCTAAAAATCAATCACACGACTTTAAAGCGGACATTTCTGCATATTGTAGTTCTTTGAAGAAATCGCGAAATGTTACTGAGTTAATTCACCTAGACGCACAGATATCGTACATGTAGCCTACAGCAAGTCTCCGACTAATTTATTGGTTGGTGAGAGTGTGATTATTTATAATGAAAATTTAACCAATGAATGATTCGCAAAATTTGAAGCTACTGACGAACGGTGCTAGTAAATCGAACCACTTAAAGCGAACACAAAATCTCTATTTGAATCCCAGTCAAGCGCTTAGAGCACTTTTAATTAAATCACCAATATCGTGTGTTGCATACACCCCCACACGTTAACTCTACAACCCGAATCTCATAGCGAGAAAGTTAATTAAGTGATGTGAACTAATTTAAATTTTGCTAATCGATATATTGAAGTACAGAAAATAGACTATTCTCGTTTTAATCTAGCCAGTTGAAATAAAAAATATTATATTTTTTTTATTTATCAACATTGTTTCTTTATGATAATCCACAATTCAATTACCAAGTTCATATTGTTTTAACATTCCTATTGATGTTTTCCTTTTCACTTAATCAACTGAGATTTATTTCCCGGCGATGATCAAGTTGCACTGGTGGACTTTTCGGTCACGTTATTTATTCAAACCCACGCGCGATAATTAATTTTGCGTCGATGATGATATGTGGGCGAATAAAATAATAATGCGAAATCATGTCCGTTTAATTAGCAATGCTCCACCGACATGTCTCGTGCCGTGGAGCTTGATAGCGAAAGGTTAAATTTGCGAAATTCCATTTGTTATTCCAACGTAAGGCAAATGAAGACAAACAAATGTTTACCGAGTAAATTCCGAGAAATGTTTTGTTAAATAAGTTTTATTATGACAAGAAAAAGTATTTCGATTAGGAATATATGCAGATTGAGCTGGATAATTTTATTCAACTTGTTGAAAATCTGAGAAATATTTAAACTGAGGAGTTTGTTTTAACAACGTTGGGCGGGCTCAACCAGGTGAAGAATGGGCAGGCTGCAGCGGGTAAGATTCAGATACCGTGCAAGTGTCGTCAATGTGAGTCAAAGAACGTTTGCAGAATCTTTAAATGAAGTCACTAACCCAGTAGAATTGCCCAGTGGTGGTTTTCTCTTCTTAACACTCCGGAGACTGTTGAAATGCTTTCACAGTGCTTTGAGGTTCATAATAAATTTCTCAACTAGATTGATTTGTAGTGTTTTTCTACAATTTCGAATAAGGCACAGACACAAAAATTACTGTTGCACCGATTTAGTCTTGACGGATCGTCAAATTACATATATCAAGCCTTATCACGTTTGTACACCCAATTCCGCGTCCTGTTCCTAAGAGGCTTTATTGGACACCGCCTGTTGCTCATTATTTTGGAGGTTGATGACGAATCACGGATAGAACGAGTTTGTTACAAACCATTTCCCATATTTCCTGAGTTGATGTGAGCTCAGGGAATTCACAATGATTGGCATTGATGAGAGCTCGAAGCAAGTCATATTTCACCGTTTTATACGTTCTTTGAATATTCCCCATAGGTTCGTATAGATGGATATCGTTAAATGTCATGACAACACGTTCATTCAATCATAGTTGAGCTGTGTAAGAAAAAGCACAGAGCACAAGTTTTCGATTTGTGAGTATGAGGTCGAGGTGAGATGGGATTTTCATTCATCAAAATCGCGTTGGTTATTGCAAATGGTTGTAAAGCGGTGTGCAAGTCAATCATTTCTGGAAATAGGTTTTGAAAGAATAGCCAATTGTAATGTTTGTAGCTAGCGTGAGTAAGGAAACTTTAAAAACATCACCAAATATCGGTAATGATATGACAAATAATGCAAAGTGATCTATTGTTCTATCTTCCCGTTGATAATTTATGTATATAATGGATCTGCAGTTTGCTGGTGTTTGATATTCAAGCAGGCTGATTTATTGATTCAAGTCGACAGCACGCTCAAATGCCAATCATCGGGGACTTCAACCATTCCGCGGCTATACTCAAGAGGCCAGCATCCAACGAACTCCCTGGAGCACAAACTTCGCGAAGTATTCGACCTAGTACCCTTGTACAACCACGTCTTCAACCATGCACGAATGAAAGGAACAGATCGGCCATCCATTCAGTACCTTGTTTTGAGTTCTAACACATCGGCTATCGAATCAATCGCCTACGAAGCTCCATTGGTACGAAGTGACCATGTCGTCCTCGTGTTCGATTATGTTTGCAGTGCTTTGAGTCACAGCGACGAGACGAAGGTCATCCGTAAAGTCGGCTTTTGGAGACTCAGAGAAGCACTCTTCGAACTAAACGAGGTCCAACTTTATCTGAGTGACTCAAATACACATTACAACTCATTGTTTAATAAACTTTAGATGCAAATCCAAACAAACTCTCGATTTATTTCCAGCAAAGATGTCCGCACCTTCCGATTCACTGTTTGCAGTAGAACCAGAAAATGGATTTCACTGAAAAGACGAGCCTGAGCCATTTATTGTGATCTTGCTACTCCTACAACTTGGTTTCAATTTTACCCTCGTTCAGTAGGACAAACAACAATACCAGCAACACATGGTGGAAAGAATGGAACATAATACACAATTACTTTACAAATTTGTGGCTAAAAGTACCAAAGTAAAACCAGGAGTTTTTCCGCTCATGACAGAACAAGGAATGACTACTACAGTTCAGGAGACAGCTATTACTCGCAAGTTTTCTGCCCGAAACAGCAACTTTTGCATCATGGTTTATCAAACACATTAGTACCTCTAACTGAACCAATAATTGACCAAGTCGTTGTGGAGCGACACCTACGGCGAATAAATACGAGTAACTCCCCGGGTGGGGACATTATCCCAGCTATTCTCCGTTCATGTTATAGACAGCTTTCATACAGTCTAGCGAAGGTTTTCTTTCAGAGTCTTCGCGAGGGTTGTGTACCGTCAGCATGGAAAGCTGGTGTGATAACACCAATTTACTAGGGTGGCTGTCATTCCGACGTAGCAAATTTCAAGACTATTACGCTGCTCCCCTGCATCGCGAAAATTATGGAGCGCGTCCTAACTGAGTGTATCATGGGTCAACTTGAAACTAAAGGTCTATTATCAGCAGCGAAACATGGGTTTCGTCAAAACACATCTTGTCTCCCAAATTTACTCATCACTCTGGACGACTGGACAACATCTCTTGACCTACGATACTCCGTTCATGCCTGCTATGTTGATGTTTCAATGCATTCGATAAGGTTAACCATATCCTGCTTCTGCAAAAGCTAGTGCAATATGGGATAACAAGAAACTTATTATCGTGGATAATGGATTATTGACCGATAGGCTTGTGCAAGTCCGCATTGAATGCGTTTTATCAAAAAGCATCAATGTCACCAGCGGCGTCCATCGAGGTTCAGTGTTCGGGCCTATCGTTTTATACATAAATGATAATGCGTATGTAGTACGATGCAAGATGGTTCTTTATGTTGATGACATAAAAATCTGGAAGCAAATCCGATCGACTAAAGATTGTTTGATGCTGAAATAGGATTTGGATGCCATGTATCACTGGTCTCGACAAAATCAGATGGCTTTCAAAATACGTAAATGTATAATGTTACAACTTGGCCGGTAATGCGAGCATACGTATAATGTGGGTCATGAAAACTTGACTTGGACCAGCGCTGAGAAAGATCTCGGTATCTCAATTACTAATAACCTGAAACTGAATAGTCATTGCCAGAAAGTATTCAACAGGGTAAGCGGTATGTTGGGAATGCTGAGGAGAATACTTGGCGCTTACTCACTGACTCGCACTTACATCCATCCAACGATAGAATACGCGATCCCAATTTGGGCACCGTGGTTGCGTAAAGACATTGAATTACTGGGTAAAATGTACCACATAGCGACGAAACTAGTTGATATGATGCAGCACATTCCATACAAAAAGCGAATGGCTATGCTGGGATTGACCAATTTTACACAAAATTGATTAAGTATCGACATGATTATAACATATAAAATACTACGGGTGGAAAATCACCCTCTCCGCGACTTGATAAATGTTTACTCCCTAAGAATACACGAAGTTATTCAAGTTGTCTCGTTATACAGCAATCTAGACACGATTGTAGACCTCATTTCTTCTCAGTGCATAAAGCGAAGACTAAATTGGACCTATCTCATACCTTTTGGGTAATATAATTTTGATTTTTTTCTCTAGTTTGGTTTAAGTTACATCATTGTATAGTGTTTGTTAAGTTGAAGGTTTTTGGACCATCAAACACCTTGAATAATCTCTAACTAAAATCTACATGTCGAAGGTGTCAGAATGGTATAATGAGAAATTCAACAAATGTAGAACTACTGAATTGAATAGGGGACACATTATTTTCGCGATCGCAAAAGAAAATCATTTAGGTAACTTTCCAATAATTTAGAAAAGTTTCGAAACGAAATTGTGAGGATAACTTCTACGAAGTTGTTTCATATCACCATGTCTTTTGGCATCTTTTTAATCAAAAAACATATTTTAAAATCTTGCGTAAATTATTAATTAGCTTTAAAAAAATCACATCTATTCTCATGGGCAAACATGCGACGAAATCAATTAGCTTTTCCTCTACTCGACATGAATTTTTGATCACAGATACATCTCACGAGTACGTGTTAGTGTATCGCTTCATTAATGACCTTAATCGGGGAAAAACGCCCACGCTGATACCCACGCCCAAATGTCCGCTGCGCTTCATTCAATTCGCTAAACGGGATTTTGCTATTATTTTCCTGATAAAATAATGCAACATACAGGCAAGCATCTAGTGATCGATGTGGCATTTAGTGATCGATGACTGGGTAACGTAGATAATGTCGTGAAAATTATTTTTTCCGACGATTTTGATGTGAGATAAAAAATTAAACAGTGGGGTCCAGAATTTATATAATGGCGTATATTATTGCCAGGTGCGTTCCGCAAGTGCAATTGTGTTGTTGAATTTGGGCAGGATCCATACTGAGAGGGGTTTAGCGTCAGGAATGTTTACGAGCTTTTCCTTATTTCTCATTAAAGACAAAGAAACGCTCATTCAAAACTATTTTAAGCTATCCATAAAACTTAATATTTGTAAATTGATCAGAGTTTTCCAACCCAAACATTTTCATAATGTGGCTTGATTTAGTCAATCTTTCAGAATTTTCCTTCACCAGGTCGCTACAGCACATTGTTTACCTTTGTTTTCCATTTTAACAACTTTTGGTGCAAGATATCTGCCAGGGTATGTTTTGGGGTAACAAATCTGTAATCTGGAGGGGAGTGATCCGAGGCGCTGAAACCGCACTTGTCGCCAATATACTACTACATCATTTCTCACTGTGCAGCTCAACTAATCAGCAAATATGACTTGAAGTTTTACTTGACTATCATAATTTTGGTTGTGAGTTGGACCTCGAAATTTAATGAGAGTGTTTCGTAATTATCTACTCTCGGCTTTAGGGTTATACGTTTTTTATTGGAAGAATTACCGAATCTTTAGTCAATCCGTTGAAACTTTTAACGATCGCGATATCTGAACGATATGCCAAAGTTGGTGACAATTCAACAAAAGTAGACAAGTATCGCATGTAGCAACAGGATTAATTTACGTAGGTCAAATCTAGCATATGGTCTACTGAAGATTTCCCCTTCCTCATTAGATGCGTGAAGCCCACAGGGTCGGTAGACATCTCCGGTTTTAGCAGCAGAAAGATTTAAGATTTCATCCATCGGACAGGCTCTTAAACTGTCTCGGTTGATTTTTTAACCATTCTCGGTTTCCATTTTACGACTGCGTACGTTGACAAAATAGGGTTGATCGATTTTCCCCAAATGTACGAACTCCGAGAGATTCGAACTTTTGGATCAAAATGCTCAAATCTTATCGACTATATCACTGTTTTGACGTACCATGACTATAAACAAATTTTTAAACTGTGCATCAAATTTATCACGAAGCATTGTAACATTTTACGTTTTTAATAATCACGATTCAAATACTGACACTCATTCTTGTGAAAAATACCAATATTACTTGTACGTTTTCAAGGTCGATCAACCTTAAGTAGTTACAGATTCACCGTTCCCCTTTTGGGTAACGGCAAGCACAATTTAATCAACCGACGAATGAATTCACACACGGCTGTGGAACATACACTCCGTATGCTAGTTGAGATTTTTAACTCTGCATTGCTAACTCATACTTGCTAAACAGCTTCAGTTACAACGATGTTCAAACACAGAATCACGTAGTGATTCCTGGTCAAACACACAAGGCGCTTATGGATGAGCAAAGTGATGTGTTGCTCACATCCCCCGAAACTACACTCCACTACCGGTTTATGGCTGTTTGCCGTCATCTGGTGGAGACAGTAAGATTAGGTTCAGTGAGCCTTGAAACAGTGGATAAATGGTAAACCTATGTATACTTGAATGCCACTGTTGCATTGGGTTCGTACAATGAACCACGATGTTCAAACACATATTCTCTATAAAAAAAAGTCGTGATGCATATCCAATGAATTGATATACCACAGAAAAATCCAACAACTTTTCGTAACTGTATTCAGTAATTGAAACTCTTTCTACAACAATATTATCCTGAGGCCTTTGTTTGAGTACACACCGCCTGAATTCAAAGCCAATGTAAGGTCATGAATCAGCACACACGGATTGCGTGTGGCAACAATGAAATGGGTCATACAACACTAGATTCAGGCTACTCTATGGATATAGAGAGATGAGAATACCACTATAATTTTTCCACTCACATAACAGAAACGACGAGAACGCAAGGCTTAAAAGACCTGTTTTATTTGGTCGCGTTGATGGAAATCTGCACCCGCGAATCGAAATTTTCTATTGGATGTTCGCATTTTCTCTTGATACTAATTGACGCTAAGTTTAGACGAAAAGGAAAATGAATAGAAATAGAACCATACAGACGGCGTACACTAAGCGGAAACAAGTAAAACTAACCTAACAGTTCGTGACAGCAATGTGATGTGCTTCCGATTCATTGTTCGGTAAAATAACAACAGCCATTATATTCCAATTAACGAATCGCTTACTGAACGTACGTATACGGTCAAATATGTACCTCGGTGGCTCGATGCTGCACATAGAAAAGAACCAGACTGTACCAACATTGTTTTACGATAAATTATAAGAAATAATTTACTAAGCATTTCTTGAATGGTTAAATGCACGCAAAAATTTACCTTGCAGTCGTAAATCAAACAGGTCGTGACATCTTTAACGATATCGAATTTATTTCTTTTTTCAATTACGCAATATATCATGGTAAAATGAAGTTTTTTATAAATCTCAAAAATCCCTCCGCGGTCACATTTATCGATCTGCCGTAACCCCGGTTGCTGCCTGGCATTTGCTTAGTTGACATATCTACTTTTTCTCGTGCACTTACACTGTGCCGCCGGTTTAGCAAATTTTTGGGAGCATTCCTTAAAACGTGATGTAGTATGGCTTTCAAGCTACGAGGGCTAAATCAAAGGAGAACGCAGAACTCAGAAATTTTAATGGTAGAAAAAGCAGTAAGCTAAACAATTACCATTGGATGACAGTAATATGGAGTAAAATTACAAAACCTCTCAAAAATCAATAGGGACAGTCACATAATGCACGGTTCGTCATATACTCATCCAGTTTAGAAATGAAAACCGCAAAAAATTCCGAGCGTGTGATTTCTTCAGGCAAAAACTTCCAAGTGAATCAAATTCTTACTCGACGAATATCCAATCGAGAATGCGGAATGCTTAAAGCCTTTGGTTTTCGTGTTCGAGTAAGGCAATTGGGCTTTAGCAAGTGTTTAAGGGGATGGTTCTCAGTATGCAAGAATTTGAATGCCAACAGGTCACTCCGTATCCGTCGTTGGGTAAAATCATGTAGATTTAGTTTTAACATTAGCTCTTTGAAAGGCAAATTTCTGTATCGGGAGACCAACTTTGTTGCAGGATGGTAAATCCTGTCAAGTAGTTCGATATCCTTCCTCAGCCATGGTGCCCAAGCTTGGATGGAATATTTCATAACAGGACGTACACACGTATTAAATAACCGCGGTAAGGTTTCGCGCGTGAAAATCCTGAATATCTTTTTTAGAAGACTCGAGATACGGCAGGCTTTGTTGTAAACTGTCCGGCAATGATATCCAGACTTAAGCTTAAACGACACGAGATACCGAGATCTTTTTCTGCGGTGGTCCAGACGAGATCTCGCGTGCCAAGCTGATACGTGTGGTGCAGAGATTTTCAATATTTAATATCATCGGCAAATAGTATCAATTTACATCTAATATCCTCTACTATATCGTTCATGTACACCAAGAATAGAAGAGGTCCAAGCACCGAGCCTTGCAGAACTCCACTTGTGACGTCCATTCTTCTAGAGAAGGTGCTGCCAACGCGAACAATGATGTGTCTATCAGTAAGATAGTCCTTTATCCAATTCAGCAGCATTCCCGTTATTCTATAAACTTCGAGCTTTTTATTAAAATGTCATGGTTGACTCTATCGAAAGCTTTGGAAATGTCGATGTAGCAAACATGTACAGCCTCACCTTCGTCTAGTGCCTTGGTCCAATCCTCGAACGTCGTAAGATTAGATAAACAGCAACGATTACTTCGAAAACCGTGTTGTGCTGCAGCCAAAATATTTAGATTTTCAAAATGTTCTCTTATGAGCACATGCGTTCCATTAATTTAGAGATCACCGGAAGTAGCGTTACCGGTCTATCGTTTGCTGTGTCTGAACGGCTACCACCTTTATAAATAGGAGTTATCATCCCTGCTTTTCAATGCGGTGGTATTTTTCTTTCGTGTAGGCTGAGATTGAATAAGCGCGTGAGAAGAGCAGTCAAAGCAAACGACACCTGCAAAGTATGGTAGTAATATCACGTTTAGTTGAAGATTATCATTAGGCCAGTGCAATCAACGTTTGACATTAGTGTTGTTTGCGTGACCAGCTAACCTTACAAATCCGTCAAGCGTTGACTAGCATAAAACCTGAGACACCCAAAACACTCTATTTTCATTACGTGAATTCATTGTTGAATAGCGCCCGAGTGATAATTGATTGAAAATAGAATTGTTAATGTGAAAGTCAATAGAGTCTAGTGGAAAATTCGCTTTATTTCTGGATAGTTGCGAATCATTAAATTCTTAGGTTTTGTGTAAAAAATCCCAATTTTTATTTCTTTGGACTAGCGAATTGATGAAACTGTGACGAAACACTCGTGATAACGGAAAAGCAGTGCGCTGTGGACCAAACGATGGCCAGAATCACACAAAGCATTTTCGGTGCACGGGCTACAATGCAAGAATAAGAAATGGTTTATCGTCCTCTATAAAGCGTGACGATACCTTCCTAGGTGGTTGATAATATTCCACTTGAATATACTAGAAAATTGATACATCTGAATTTTGGGGTAGCACACAAATTGTCCTTGCAATTAAGGGACAACTTTCAGTAAATGATACGACCACCACGCCAATTGGTTGCTAAATGTTTGTGACGATTACGATAAACTATTGTGAAATAGATTGAGCAATATGCGATGGGATAAGCAAAAATAAATAATATCGGTTTTACTGCGCAGGATTTCGCATTTAACCCCCTTCGGCACATTATAATACCTCAATGTAAAATAATTTCCGCAATCGCACATGTAACATCAGAATAAACGGAGGAATACTCATTGAAAACTTCTCATATTCGACTCTGCTCCCAGATAATTCACAAGAACAAGTTCAGACATTCACCGTGCTTATGAAAGAAACGATAGGAGGTTTTGTGGTCGATATGAATTTCCGGACACCGCACTTAGCTATGTACACATATTCATTCGATTGCTTAAATTCAGAAGAAGAAAAACCGCTGGACCGAAAACGATGGGCCACAAGAAAAAAATGGATTTCGATCATTTTTAGTCTTGAAATGCAACAGAAGCGAGGATATTTGCACATAATTGGAATAAAGCAAAGAACAAGGAAAGCGACAAGGAAAGCACGCCTGCCGAACAAAATTCACTGATAAGAACCAGAATATAGAAACGATGGTCACGCCGGATAAAAGTTGTTCACGGTTCACAACGTTGTGATCACCATGCAAGCTCGACCCGAAGAATAAAACCAGGGTAGGTGGAATCGAACCAGAAAAAGATTTACACACAGTCAGACTGTTAATCCGAAACGGAAGTATGTACAAGCTAAAAAAGAGGCAGGGACAAAAGAAAAAACGAACGATCCCATCTGAAATAACAACGGGTTTTCATCTTTGATCTTGAACTTTCTTAATCGATATGGATATCACAATGTAAAAAAATGGATTGAGGACTTAAACAACAAAATGGAAGATGAGAAAATGATAAAACGTAATGAATACGATGGACTCACAAATGTCTCAAAAAGCACAAAGTAAAATGACGAATAAAAGTAGAGATAATAAATGCAAGCGAGAAAATGTAATGTACAGTAGAGAGCAGTTCAAAAAACGCGTCGCTGTGAAAAGAAATACTTCACAATTCGGTGAAAGTGACCATGCAACAATTTGCACGGTGTGAGCAGCTGTGCGGAATGTGAAACTGCTACGGTGAACCAAATCACTGCTGTTCTGTCGAATTCGTTCGTACTGTGTGAGTTTCGTTCAGAGTTAGTAGCGGTGAGACAGAATCGTTATTTGAAGAATCTTGTACAGGAGCGGCTGAAACGTGAACATTCTGAATACTGGATCGGAGTGACTCGGACATTCCATCGCCAGAGGGGGGAGAAATGGGGGCGATGTAGACAGGGACTGAGGCTTGATGATTGAGCCGTGGGCGCTGTGATCGCGAAGGGGAATTGGAACGAAGATCGGATCGAGTGATAGCAGTACCACTGCTTACCATTCGCTGAATGGAAGGTGTTGTGGACCTCGAGACGGTTGCCGAGGTATCGGATGCATTCATGGAATCCAGAGCGCCATACATTTTATGCGCTTTTCGATTGATGTGAGACATGACCTCACACGAAAGACGGTGACCCTCGATTATTTCTTCTTTCCATTGAGTGATCAGTACTTTGTCCTGAAAAGATAAAATGCTGTTTTGTTGGTGCATACCGATGACTCATATGCTACCTACTGCAATCTATTCATCTAACGGTTGTGTTCAAGCTACCCACGGTTGAGTAATCGTGTAGTGCTTCAGTACTGCGCGGCGAACACCTTGGTATCGGTAATGTGCTACGTGTGTGCTGGAGTCTCACTACAAATTCAGGTTTATTTTTTATATGCCTAAACATGGATGTCGACTATGGTTGTACATCTTAAGAGCATGATTGTTTCATGCTATACAGCTTTTCGGATGACTAAACAGTACGATTCGTGAGAGACAGTTTCTCCCACAGCGATAGGCATTACTCAGTGTGCGATTTGTATCGTCCATTCGAGTACTGACTACCGCTGTGAGCGTAGTGAGACAGACTGCTCCTTCCGAATCAGACTGTTTAGTCATTCGAAAAGCCGCAAAACTTGAAACATCCATGCGCTTAAGACGTACATCCATGGTCGTCTTCGAACGAAGGAGTCCAACAACATAACTGAATACATACATACGTGCATGCATCAATCCATCCATACAAAAACAATCATATAAACTTGCATACTTGAGTGCATACATGCATACATGGAAACATACATACATACATACGAACGTACGTACATCCATCCATACATGCATACACACCAATACATACCTACATGCATACGTACACACATACATACATACAAACGTGCATAGATAAATACATACATACATAGATACATACATACATACATACATAGATACATACATACATACATAGATACACACATACATACATAAATACATACATGTTGTTGTTGGCCTCCGTCGGTCGATGTCAACCATGGATGTACATCACAATCGCATGAATTTCATACATACAAACAAACAAACATACATACATACATACATATATACAAACATACATACATACATACATACATACATACATACATACATACATACATACATACATACATACATACATACATATATACATACATACATACATACATACATACATACATACACATACATACATACATACATACATACATACACACACATACATACATACCTACATACCTACATACATACATACATACATACATACACACACATACATACATACCTACATACCTACATACCTACATACATACATACATACATACATACATACATACACACACATACATACATACCTACATACCTACATACCTACATACATACATACATACATACATACATACATACATACATACATACATACATACATACATACATGCATACATACATACAAACATACATACATGCATACATGTATTCAAGCAGATTTAAATTCATGTGCATATGAAATCACAAGTCAGGATCCAGGCAATGTGGTGCACAGTCAGAGACTGTACGCTGGCTAAAATACTGTCAGGTTTTCCAGGCCTAGACAGGTATAGCCAATCAAACAAAAAATGGTACTGAGACGATAGTGTGTCTCAGTATGCAGCTCACTACCGGTGGCCAACCAATTTAGCATGTTGTTAGCTGCGTGTTACTGAGGTGCTACACGGTTGCGCACCTCTGCGGGATTTAAGTTAATAGAATTAAACGAGGAAAAATACAGCGGCAGGAAAGAAAGACAGTAAACTACACTTCTTAACGATTCCACACGCGCGTAGCATAGTCCTTTTTCTATTTTAAAAATCCTTTTCATTGCCAGTTTCGAAAAAAGTCGCATCAATCATTTTCGCAAGGACCAAATTGATGGATAAATCACCTTATGGTTCGTAAGAGTGAGAATCACGGTTCGCACAAAAGTTTTCAATATTTTAGTCTCAATAGCAACCGAAAAACAGGGTGTCTATGATTTCTGAAAGACTTCCCATTAGCGCTGATGTTGTGAGATATTCGATGCCAAAAGAGGGATAAAAAGAGATTGGCTCGCTGGATAACTGTGATAAAGTGTGGAACTGTAGCCCGTTCATAAAGTGCAAAATTAAGTTAAAAAGTGAACGTTGAAAATGGACAGGATCGCACTAAGACAGGCGATGGATGTTTCCAATGTAAACTAACCTGAGATGTAATATAGACCCGGTTGTCTGTTTTCAATCGGATGCTTATGCAGTTGTCCATTTTGCACATACGGGAAAACTCCTGGGATATTTCCTTGATGTCCAGCATGGAAATCAACTGATGGGAAAAAAGAACGATTGCCAGACAAATGAGATGGCTCATCAATGATTATGAGTGGAATGTTGACGAACGACTGTCAAACAGTCATTAAAAATGAGCAGACATAAAGCTTATATCGGACGAGCGTGGACGCATGAAATTGTATTTGCACATGTCAAACAAACATGCAAAAACGAACACGAAGTGCAACGATATCGGAACGGTGGTTTCCGCGGTGACTTTCGATGTTGCATACGCCAATTAATTTTGCATGTAATCCAAAAACAAACTAGACCACGAAGTATAATTCCTGAAAACCTGCACTACGGATGGTACTGTTCAAATAGCAAAACAGATTTAGAAATACGGTTGACAATCTTGGATATATGTGAATTTTGTAAATTTTTCAATTTTTTATCATAAGCGCGTATATTTTGCTAGTCTGCTTTCTTTCAAACCTTTATTTACCAATCTTTTCTAGCCCATATTGCTTGGCAATTCGTCTGATTCCATGCATGAGCTTCATAATCAGGATGTGCTCACAAAAATACAACCTGAGTAGCACTTACACGTGTGCAGTGTATACAAGGTTTTATTGATTTCCAGAAGCAAATTTGGGGGTCGACTCTTATTAAAAAATGCAAGCAAAGTACAACAAGCGGATGAAAAACCAACCTCTACACCTTTTTTCAACACGAGTCCATCACGTGATTTATTATAAAATTCCAAACGATTCGGGAACAAACGCAAATGCTTCCGCTGCCAGGTTTGCATGAATGGACCACCGAGACGAAGAATTTCACCCTCAACGATACAATCCGACGCCAACGCGTCATGTGTGCCACTCTCAGAACCCGCCGCCGCCGTCGCTCCAGTGGACGGGTGAGAGAGATTTGTGTTACAAACGATGCCCATCGAGCAGGGTGCTGGCTGCAACTCGTCGGCGATTTGCGTGGAACGTTGTCGAGCACGCGCCCGTTTGGCATCTTGTTTGTCCGCCTCCTGATTCACCACCTCGAATACAGTCTCGGCGATTTCCAATTGCCAACGTTCGGAGACAACCAGAGAAAAGTTCTGGTACAATGCCTGATCGGCCTCCGTGAGCTTCAAAGAAAAGGGGGACACGTGGAAAATACAATGCGAGAAATTTCACCTGGCCTATCATTAGCAAACCTAAAATAGTAACTCTGATACCAGCATTGATATCTATAGAGAATAGGTTAAATGGAAAAACTTGTTCATTGTTGTCAGATGTAATTTTACCTCAAAGGCACAACGCTCAGAGACTACTGGCATTACTTGAATTCACAGCAGCAGCATCACGGAGCACAGGTAAGTAGTAAGTTATACATAGTTGCACCAAACATACACGATGCGAATCGTCATAGAGGATGTGGAAGAACTCCATTTCAGTCGGCATGAATGTATGGAATCACAAGTCGGGATTCAGGCAAAGTGTCGCGCAATGAAAGACTGCGCGTAGGCTAAGAAACTATCATGTTGTCCAAGCAGTCGGGATAAATGGTATATGGATTGTGAATCGCATGGACAGGCTTCTATCAGCAATTCAGAATATCCGAATCTGAAGTATGGTTGTCGGAAAAACAATTAACACACGAATAGTGTCGGATGGCAAGAGGATTTCAAGGTGCTCGATATGGGAGGTGCGGCATAGCACTGAAGGATTTAGTACAAATGTTTCTTATTCGACACGAGTCAGAAATATCATGATTAATTGCGTACTGATGTGAATCTGTGTTTTCCAAATTTTTGAAGGATCCTGGAAACACATGCCTATTTTAATAAATAAACTCACGTACTGTCGCATTCTATTTTAACTAGCTCGAGTAGTGCGGCGATTTATTCTGCTACCGCTGCTGAATACACTTACATTCGGTAATATGAGAGATAAGCGAAAACCATTGGTTGATGATAGCCGACGGTAGCCATCGAATTACTCTCGTAAGCCAATTACCGGTTATAATAGAGCGGAATTGGCGCCATAGGATGAAATCACGATTGTAATGATTGTGCAAGCCTGCGAATTTCCTGGGATCCAGATTAATTCGGGAGTGAATTTTAGTGCCATTGGGTGACACGGTGAGATGGGCATTGAACCGGATGGCATATTGGGTAATTGTGTTGACTTTTCACCGTTGTCTTCAAAATAACAAAACTGTGGAGTCAATGCGATCCCAACTTCCTGGGATACGGGGATAATTTCATGCGCAGATGACTCCTTAAAAATGTACGCATAAAATCATGACCATTGTTGTGTGTTGGTACGTATCTGGGTCTTTCGAGTGAGGTGCGATTGGGGCAATGTGATTAACCCCGGTCCCTCAGCATACTGGATGGGATGTAGTGTTTAAATCTGATTCGTCTTGCACGTGGCATCGAAAGCCTACGTGGAGTAGTATTGCAATGCCTGATCAACTGCGCCTAGGAAGAAATACTGTTGTTTTCCAAGCCATCGGTAGGACTCGCGATGTTACTTAAATATATACGTTGATAACAGAACCACTGCATCTATCAGGGTAACGATTTTGCAAAGTTACTCTTCCCATTGGTAGTAGTAGTAGCGATAATAGCAATGCAGCATTAGATGCCAAGAAGGAGCAACGAAGCTCTGATTGAAACAACAAATAACTGATTAAGGATATAAAAAATATGTGAATTGTAATAAACCAGCAACCTGGCATCCCGACGGGCTTTTTAATCGACCGTAAGTGTGAAGGTGCGAAGTGGATTAGCGACGAGTTCTAATCATGAGATTTCAGACGATATGCAGAGCACCTCCCTCTGGCAGAACGCAAGAGCTGGGAACGACCGAGGACGGCAATCGAAAACCGGTAATAACACGGGTTTCAAAAGGGGGTGGCATGAGAACATCCCCGGAGGCAGGAAGAGATGGAAAATAGCAGCCTCTATCAAACGGCATGCAATTCTTCAAGGTCAGTTGAACGTAGTGTAGGGGCTTGTTGTATCGCACCAGATGTCACGAAATCGATTGAAAAATTAGATCGAAGAGACAAGCGGGACAGACATGTTTCAAGTGGTGTGGTTACATGATTTGTCGATATAAGATGAGCATGTGCCCCGTTCTTTAGCTTGTGAGAAACAAACGCGTTTGACTTATTGGTTTTCTCTTGTGATGTGAGATTCGTAGGTGAACGCGATTAGTGTTGCACATGTTGACCTCAAGGATGAATCAAGAACCAATCGACAAGGGGATGCGAAACGTGGGTGGGGTGGGGTGGGGTGATAAATTTGGATCGAAAACCCGAAATGTTTTAATAAGAGGCCAGATGTTGGACAGCTGCCGCTTATTAACCGATGACCTGAAATGTCGGAATGATGAGCCCGAAAATCGGAAGCAGTTTGTGTGATTCGAGGAAGAACGAAATAAACGTTTTGTCCGAAAAGGTGTGGTCTTCTCGCTTTATACACATTTATAATTGAAGGGTGCAGCAACAATATCCAAGGTTGTGACAAGTCAAATAGTCAATACTCCTAAATTCTGAGATAACCTTAGACTGACAAAATGCGAACACGCTCACTTTGATTCCTTTGGTGTCCTCTTCATCAAACGATCCGATATCGAAAGCGTCCGCCGCATTCACCTCGCCACGGGGAGGGATAAGAGGGGGAGGGTATTTTTGCAGATAAACTTGTTGCCAATCGATCCCTTTGAAAAACGGATGCTCGCGCACTTCTAACGAACTGTGGTGCGAAACAGTCGCGGTGTCAAACGGTACGAAAATATAGCAAGGAAAACTAAGCGCGTAAAATACTAAGTGGTGTAAATGCATACGGTTTTTTCTCCAATTAGCCAGCACCAAGATTTTACAAAATGGAAATATTTTGCGTAGAATAAAATGATGTTGAAAATTGTGCGTATTTGTACGATAAATTTGCAGTGGTTTGCGTAAAAATCGTAGAATAGTCCGCTAATCAAAACAATTCGGCAAAATGGATCATTTCGAGGACCAATCACTTCCGACCGCCTACGCAAAAACCTTAGCCGCATTCCAGGAGAAAACTAAGTTACCCAAGGTGAATACAACGTTGACCTCAAGCGTTAAGGCTGTATTGATTATTCGCGCCAGAATGCGGATGGATGGAGTGATAAGGCACGTTAAGCGTAAACTCTTCTGTCCCAGCATGTGAAAAAGCGTATCGATTGAGAAACAATGCATGAATGTGAACAATAGGAAAATTGATGACTTGAAATTAAATACGGTTCATAATATTGCTCGAAGAGTAATACCGTGGATTAATTGTGTTTAAAATACAGATGATCGGCCCATAACTCCATAATGCGATTGTAACAAACCTGAGCAAACGCATCGCGTTGTTTATTTTCATTAGTTAGCATTATCATAGGCCCGATTTGGTCTGGTATTAACGCACGGTCCAAAAAATGTATTCGAGATAACGTTGGAAATTAGGGTATCGAATTTTGAAGTGCACTACAGCTGATCTGCATGTCTTCTGAAAAACGTCTGGGATTTCACGAATTAAACAGTCAGTTTTATGCCTTTTTCTCGCATCGCGTGGAGAATAAAATTAGTTTGGCTAAGTATTCGACAACATAGACTAAAATGATTGGGTCAATGTTGTAGAATGGGAAACGATAGTATTTTTAAAAATCAACGGAGAGGTAAAATCTGTGATTGATAACGTTTTTAAATGAGATACGAAAGTTTACAAATGATTGTTCCGAAGATATAGGAACGAGGGTAGGCTACACGCTGAAGAGAAGCTGTCGAAACTGTTATCTTTTAAACGAAGAATGCAGAGACATTCACTAAGTGGTGCAGCTTGATCGGGTACTTGATACAGCAATGGACGTTTTGTGAGAAAGTCATAAAACAGAATGGGATTTTATATGTGTGGATGAATAAAACAGCGCGTGTTATATGTGCACTCATAGTCGAGTTCAAGAGAAGGGACTCAACAAAAACACAAGAGATTATGATGATAGTATACCACTTTCCCAAACGGAAATACCTTCATCTAAAATGTTGTGCACTGATTATCGCAGCAGAAGTACCTTGAAAGATAAACCTAACGACAAAACTAGTTCGAAAAGTAGAATCTGAAGAATCGATAAAACTATGGTAGCTTGTGGCCTAGTCTAAATGCGCGTCGAAACAATCTAACATCTTGGATACATGAAGGATCATAAAACTTTGGCATCGTGTCGATTTTTGACGAGTCTACTGAATGACAGCAGACGTCGCGATGCAGTTGTAACTAAATAGGTAGGCAGGTCGAATGATGAACGACTTTGAAGATGTGTAGTGCGTGGCACACTATCTCTTTGGTCTTGTATTGGATTATGCCTGTATTGTTGTTTGGCAAGCGCGAGATAATCTCATAATCCACACTGTTTTGGCTTGATAATACATTACGACTCTGGACCAACAATTCGTCTCGCTACGTTCACAGCGATTAGCCGTACTCATTCGATGGTGGCGTGTGCACGCAGTTAGTGTGAGCTAAGTTCAGCAGCCGAAAGCAGTACCGGCTCTTCCCCAGCTTGAAGATGAGGCTTTGCATTAGGCATCCATTGTGAACGGTCAACGGCGATTGTTTCCCAACTCGTAGGGTCCAGAGCTTCTACATTTTTCTAACACGCATGTATTGTGATTAAATAGACCTTCAAACAGGGCGAAACCTATTGTTATGAACCAAAAGTGTAAACAAAACTGTAGTTGGAGAATATCGCTATAAATACAAGCGATAGTGTTGACAAGGTAAGGCCATAATTAATATCGCGCAAATGATTTCGCAAACAAGCAAACCATCCCACCAAGTCAAATTACACATGTAGAAAACCACCAGCGTTAAGCCAGGTAAAATGTCACTGTTCCAGAGATTGCACGTCAGTTGAGATACTGTTAAGTAGCCTAGGTCTAAGCAAATATTGTAAAAAATGGCAATGTGCTGCTATCGCATGCGGTTCATAACCAGCGATAAACTAATTATCATGGCGTTGCGTGAGTGTTTGGCCAAAAATTTGTGTGCAGGTTGTCATAGCCGGGGGTGGCAGTGGGGATAAGCTCCCACTGTTTATAAAATGCTCCCATATGGCGCGCGTCTCAAATAGCCTCTGACAACCAAGTTCAGCTTCTGGCCTGCACGAGTGGCTCTCTGAGCCCGGCGGAACTGCTTCTACCAACAGGAGAAGGGGCGAGGGCGAGTGACTGGCGCCTGAAAACCAGTTTGCTTCGGGCAGATGTAGCTCCTCAGCCTGGGAGGACATTTGATCTCAGGGAAGGAAAACCCTTATTTTAAACCTCCGCTGCCTTGCGGGATACTCGGTCACGGGAAAGGCTTCGGGGGAAAACCCTGATGTAAAACGTGGAACAGAGTCTGGTAGACTGTTAGTTAGTGCACACCACCTCTTTCTGGCAACTACCTGCTGCCTTGCAGGTCGCATTTGCTTGTGTAAAGGTTAGAGAAGCTGACTCGAACAAACGCCGAGTGGTGCTGGGGACGCCGCTTTGTACCCAAATTCCCAAGAATCTTCATTGAAGCCGACTCATCCTCCCGGAGGAGATAGTCGCACACAAGTACAAGTGCAGGTATTTAATAAATAACGAGCCTAGACCATGGCAAGTGCTGCTCAGTCATAGACTATCGAGATACAGTCAGGTTGTCCAGAGTATACAAGAGAAATTGGTAGTGAGTATACAGTGTGTTCATGTTATCATACCCGTGTAAAATGTCAACTTCTAGACTCGACAATTGTACAAGATACAAAACTGCATTCTGATAAAATAATGATGGGGTGTTAATATAGCTAGATTATTCTTCTCGTTATAAAAGTAACGACATTTTGCAACTCAATATTAAACGTACCCTCGACCCATACAACCCAAACGATTAGGGACCTCTCGAGCGAGCAATCCCTCGAGCAGGTTGCGCATTTCGTTTGACATACTGTCCGGAAAATCCAAATTCTGCATAAACCGAGATGTGATTCGGACATTCAAGTGTACACAGTTGAATAGGGTATTCATCATCATCATCATCATCAAGGAGAACATTAATGGATAAGATTCGAAAAATTAATTCAGTCAGAGAGACATTGAAAAGATTACCCACATCTGTCCAACATAGGATCAATCCTGACGAGAGTAACATGTCAAAGGTGAACTAAGTTGGTTCGGCGTGATTAAAACACTCGGTGACGCTTATCACGCATTGTCCATTAAGCTAATACTAGCTCGAAATTTGAGTAAAACAACTGACACAACGAGACTGTTGTGTGTTCACATTGGTGCCCGTGGAGTACGGAAAAGCGACACAATTGAACAGGCCTTAAGCTTAGGTGTGTACCTTTTCGGTGACGTGACTTTGCTCATAGGTCATGTCAAACCAGGTGTAAATACTTGATCACAGCTTTAGCAAAACGTATGAAATCACAAGACAGATAACTATCAAGCGAAATATGTGATTCAGCGTATATTGTTCAAAATTTTATCGAACGCACGAACTAAACAAACGAGCTTCATTTGGCATTGTGCAATACTGATCGGCATGCTGAGTTGATTTGCCACTGTTTCTCAGCTGCATCGGGAAACCCGCTGGAGTCTCACTTGCATTTTTCTCTGTTAAATCTGTTTAGTACGCTGGAAACCATATAGTATGCCAGGCTTTGTGCAGCCTGACTATGTACATTGCCCATTCCTAGCCTCGTTATTTGAGACGATTGGTACTGGTAAATGTGAAGAAAACGGCTTCGCTTGACTGAGATCAATAAACATCCTGAAAATTGTTAACAAATGCACGTTCATCTAATTTCTTGGAGACGAAAGCAATAAAGAGCAAACAGGACTACGCAATTTGGCCCCAAACAACACATCGCCAGAAATACTCGCCTACACTAATAAGGTGCGCTGGTGAACATCTGCATGCAGCGAACAAAATTTTTAACGATAGCTAAAATGACAGAGCGATATTTCTCATTAAATTCTGCGCTAGCCTTTTATAACAAGGCGGCCTCTTACATTATTAAAATAATTTTTTTAGGTGCATTATCGGTACCAGTCGCAACACAAAACGGATAAATTGTTGCGTGCTACAGGAACAACTGCAATGCGGAAAAGACAACATGATGGTTGATAAACTAAGTTGTTGGCTATCATCAGGAGAAGGTCACAACAGATTTTGCCGTTTGTTCCAGACAAAACCCAACGCAATGCCACGACCGTGGGAACAGTATGGAGCAGACTGGTAGGCAGCAGTTGTCGATTGTCAGTGGGTGGCACGAAAACACAGGTGAATACACCAAGACGTTAGAGAGATTGCAACACATTCTCACGGATGGATGCTTGAAGCATGGATAAAGAATTAAAAT
The DNA here is from genome assembly GCA_013407085.1 of Atriophallophorus winterbourni. NCBI lineage: Eukaryota > Metazoa > Platyhelminthes > Trematoda > Plagiorchiida > Microphallidae > Atriophallophorus > Atriophallophorus winterbourni. The sequence continues at coordinate 22,661 of JACCGJ010011629.1, read as the reverse complement.
AGCAGTGGTCGATTATAACTATTGATGTTGGAATCGATTGATTATCCCTAAAACATTTGTTTAATTCTTTATTTTTTATGTATCACTGGAAGAGCAATACGAAAGAAATTAGAGATAATCTCAAATAGGAACATTTCGAATGAATGTTAGTACTTCAAATTTGCTGTACAAACAGAACTGTACTTATGTGACAGGTGACAGGGAATTTTCCAACTTCATTAGCAGAATTGTTGCACGCTGGGTGGCATGCCCCATAGCGACGATTGGCAAAAGAATAGTTCTGATACGATTAAATTAATTGGAAAACAACGGTGTAGGTTCCGAGATGAATTGAAACAAAAGGCTAAAATCAGAAAGTGAGTAGACGGGTTAATGTGATTTTTTGAGATCGAGTGGCCCCATTACATGTAACCCTCAAGGTGGTGCAAGAGCGGGATTGCTTCTATATAAGTTGTCCGAAAAGCAATAGGGTAGAATGGCATATCACACTAGGTTGGTCAAAGGTTTGAGATTAAGCAAACCAAATAGTGGCTTCGTATGCGTGCGTGGCAGCACAAGCCTGTAGTCGTGCACGGCGGCGCAGTCTGGTAGAGTTGAGAAACTTGAGTAGCTACGGGATTAAACCTGCAGCTAGATTTGATTACAGCTAGTTGGGGATGGTAATCAATGCAGCGCTGTGTCAATTGTGGACGACAGAAATATTGTAAAATCGCATATATGTGTGAATAAGATATTAGCGGAATTCCCCGCTACGATTTCACTGTGCTAATTCGCTGAATCCAGCTATGTAACCCCATTCTGGTGCGACGAAAATGAAACGTTGAAGCCTAAGTTACCAGAACAGAGAACAAAATCATTCACAATGCTTACACTTAATTGGTCCGCGGACACTAATCAGATCAAACACGTACCATGGTCATTGTCATACGGTCCACTTCGTGCTTGTCTTTCGTTTTATGATGTCTGAACGGGCTATGCCCCCGCAGCAATTTGTACAACATGCAGCCCAACGAGAACCAATCAGCAGAAGAATCATACGGACAGCCCTTCTGCAACACCTCCGGGGCCATATAGCCATGCGTACCGACACTTGCATGAGGTTTTCGACGAGAAAAATCGCACGCCAAACCAAGATCACTGATTCGGACGTGCCCATTTTCATCTAGTAGAATATTCGCCGGCTGCGGAGAAAAAAATGTTTATGAATAGAAATGCACACAAAGGTGTTCGGTTATGGAACAGAGAAGAAACGATAGTAAGTAAACAGTTTCGCATTAGGATATAAATATTCTTTTCGGCCAAAACATTGCGTATCAACTAGGTTATACCGTTCTTAATGGAAGGCGACAAAATCATATTATGCCACTACAAGTGTCTATTATCGGCTGGTCTTTCTTAAGTTATGGAACATTGGTTGCATTAAACTGGAAGCAAATCAGCAGATGCGCGTATGGCTTTTATTAAAAAATATTAAAATTAAAAAATATTTATAAGCGAAAGTGAACTTATGGTACGATCGTGTTAGTCATGCATAGTGAGATCGGGCGAAAAACGTCTTCGTGAAAAAAAACATTAATGAATCACTGTGAAATGTAGGCGACCAGTTGACAATGTCGAAGGATTCAGCTCGCTTGACTTGAATCCAGATTCAATGCAACCGAACGCACGTATAATATTACAAGCCTGATCCAGGCAAAGTGGCACACAATCAACGACTGCACGTGGGCTAAGATACTGTCAGGTTGCCGAAGCCTGGGGAGATATGAGAGAGGAAAATATAAACGGCGAACAGCGATAGACTGCATGTGGGGTGAAATGTCGTCAGATTACGCAGAGCTGAATTGTCTCAGTGAGTGAAATGCTCATGGTCATCGAAGTGGCGAGCAAAAGGACTGAAACGATAAATGTTTACAGATAAAAGCAATTTTGCACTTGATTTTGCGAGGGATTGCGGGTAAAAGAAGACACGCTTCGACGATTCGCTGCTTAGGCACGGTGCCCAACAAGAGGTCAAAAGCAATACTGAACCTAGATAAATGATATGACCAGTATGTTTCTGCTCACAATCCTTGAGTGACGAGTTCAAAAGTTCATTGATTATTGAAGTGCTGTTGGTCATGAAAGTATGAATCTGAATTGTGGTAGAGTGCTGCACGGCGAACGAAGATATTCTCAAGTTGCTCAGGCCAAGATAGATAGAAAAGAAAGAGGCAGTGAGATTCAACCGTGATTCCGTATGCAGCTCAGTAGTAGTGGCACACCAGTTTAGCAAAGCGGTGTAGAAGTACTGAATGATTGTACATTTATTCACAGCTGAAATAAATACCATTTAAGAATACTTTACTTTTATAAGCAAAACAGCGTGAGCCAACCGACAACCAGTCATTCTCAAACGTAATACTTCGCAGCCGATTCGAATACTGAATTTGATCGAAAATTGGATATTGGCCAACTTTTCACATTCAAGCGTACCGGTTATATTACAATTTATACAACGTTACTGGTCGACGAAAACAGACTAATTGCAAAATGCGAAATTCCTTATCTGTTAAATGAAGCGAATTAGAAGAGATTCGCGGTTAAACAAGCGCGACGTGTCGCCTGAATTTAATCAGTGACGCGTTACCGACTGCTATTAATACACTCAAAGCAACTTGAAAAACATATTTTGCGTTTTGTTTGGGAATAACCAGCATTTCCCATAGAAAGTTTTTAGCGATTAAAACAACCTAAAAATCCGGAACGGTAGTTCGAAAACGGGAACAGATGGGTGTTCTAAGCAAGTGGCGCCTTGAGAGGGAGAAATCCACCCGTTGCGCAATCAGTCCGGATGCATTACGAATAAATTGAGGCTGTGAAACAATCGATGTGATGCGTCTGAAATGATTTTTCATAGTTTGCAAATCGAAAAAATGATAAATTAAATTTATCGATTTCCGCTATGTTAGAAAGGTCACCTTCAAACCATTTTTCTTAAAATGCCTATTCATCATTCCCCTCTCTCTATTACAGCTCTTATCACATTGGACTGTGGCGCTCTTCATTGCCAGTTATTAATAGCTATATCCATCTCTTAAGATATCAGTTATATCAATGCAGCTTTGGACTAGACCCCGTCTATTGACTTGTGTGCTTGTTGAAGTAAGTTAGCACATATCGTTGGAACCACCAACACGACAAATGATTTTAGATGAAACTGTCGTTAGGTGTCAGAGCAATCGGTTGAAATTGTTTCATGACTGAAATTGCCTTCAGCAAGCAAAGCTAGCTGGATAGCGAAAAAACGTGAAAGAAACAAGCAATGGATAATCAGTAGCTTTTCATCACTGGCTACCTAGACTCTTCGGTAGTGACGTACACAAAAAGGTTAACCTAAACTAACGCGATTGGGACTTGAATATCAGACGCAGCTGCGGAAACACACTGAAGTCTCACTGTCGCTTCAAGTTAATTTTTCAAATCTGTATAGGACTGGGCAACTTGATGGTATCATGGCCGATGACTGTGTGGCACTTTGCAAGGATAGGACTTGTGATTTCATACATATATAAATATTGAGAGAGAAAGAAAGAAAAATAAAACGAGATGAGTTCAAGTTGAAACATACTTTCAAATCTCTATACACAATGAAACGATTATGCATATGCTCCAAGCCCAGAATGACTTCAGCCGCATAGAACCGTACTTCGGATTCGGAAAATATGTTGTGTTGGGTCAGGTGGTAGTGCAGATCGCCTCCGTTCATTAGATCCAAGATGAAGCACAGCTTTTCCGGAGTTTGAAAGGCATAGGTCATGCAAACGATGAAAGGACAGCCGTCCTGGAAATAAACAACAACAATAAAATCAGAATCACAAAGTGCGTTGAAGGAGATGGTTAAACTAATCCAAACCGAACTGGAAACATGAAGGAAAGCAAATAACACCGTTTGGTCACTGTGATTGTGGCAGTGAATTAAACGAAGCTTGAAATAAACAAAAAACGAAAAAGTTTTAATTGAGCCAAGCTGCGTGCTATTGAATGTGGTGCTAAATTTGGTAGGTAACAAGGCGGTGCATGTATGTATGTATGAAATCACACGGTTAGTCCAGGCAAAGTACCACAGCTAATATACTGTCAGGTTGTCCAGGCCTAGACAGGTGTGAGAATGAAAATGGAATTGGCTCCAGCCAGCTCCCGAATGCATCTGAATACTGGTGGTCAATCAAGTTAATACGGTGTTAACTGCACACCACGGAAGTACTGCACGATTGTATAGTCGTGTCAAGTCTTGCTCGTGGGTATATGTGCATCCAGTTTCGCGCAATATGGCGGTTCCTAATCGACCTTTTTGAATGCGCTCATGCATCCTTCATAATGCAATTGTTTTCTCAACGTTCGGACGCTTCCATTTAATCCATACAGTCTATATTTGATTCCTTATCAAACCAATGAGACCTATAAACCAGGTGCTTATCGCTTGTTTCTGTAACACAAAGCAGTACATGGAATACGAATTCGGTTTTAAGCCGGGCAAAATGTACCATGGTATTATTGAATCGGTTGGATATGTTTATGAGTTACAAATATCTCAAATTGTTCTTCTATCGTAATCCAAACAAAGTGAGGAATGAAATTGACCATGAAAATGGATACTGATATGAAATACTCTTAAAATAAACAAATAACGAATTAACCGATGCATGCCTCCTATAAATGCAAATGGAATTCACTTACTCCAGTGCTGACAAGGGAAAGCATTATGCGTTCATTCAGGGCCAGTGTTTCTCCACATTTCATTTTGATACGTTTCTTGTCCAAACACTTCATCGCGTACCTGCATGAAAATGTACACAGGCGATAGGAAAAAATCGGAGGTTTCCATACAAACAGCAGCGCCTTGGTCACACGAGGGAAACAAAATCGATAATGTCAAATAATCAATCCCAAACGAAAAGGTCAATCAATACAAGTGGATTGTTGATACTGGACCACAAACGAGATTGGGAAAGCCATGTGAATATGATACGCCAATAGAATGGGGTAAATAATTCAAAAAACTGATTATTAATTTCGATCAATTTCCGCCGAGTCATAAAATAATTGAATACTCAGACAAAAGCCCAAATCAAAGGTCGCTTCTTTTAGAACGATTACAGTAAAGCTTTGGCGCAAGATGAGAACAAGCTATTTCACTGACAAGTATGGCATTAAGATGAAAACAATGATAACGTGAATGTCATTCCGTCGATTGTCTTAAACAAAGGGAAGAAGAGAAAAAACGTTAAAAATCGATGTCAACTTGCTTACAAAACCACATTTCTGAGTGAACCATTTTAGGCATTTCGAATTCGAGCGACGCGCCTGTTCCTCGAGGAACAGTATATCAGAGAAGCCTGAGAGTCCAACCTCAATAAATGTAATCCAAATTTGCGTGCGAATTTACACAATCAGTGGATGGACAAATTAATTGTTGATCTAATAGGATAGTCAGCATCATAGATAGACTATCTCTCAGCATTTGCGTAAAATGCAAACCTGTGGTAATCTGTAAAGTTAATCACTATCTATCGACCATTATTATGTGTTATCAATCATGTACATAACTTACGTAGACGTGTCGAATTGCGAAGAAGTCGCCTATTTCAAAATGGTGAAACGTGATTGAACAAGGCCAAAATGTCACATAAGCATTGAGATGGAATGCAGTCCCAAAAAGTTACCTTTTGATGCCTACAGATATAACAATCATATAGGCAACGAGGTGACACGAACAATCTCGCGTCTACAATATCAATCGCAGTTCGAGCTACGGAACATGTCGTGATATTCACCTGCGAATGTCTGTAGAAATTACAAGGCTGAATCTAGGCAGTGTACTAAAATAAGAGATTTATAAATGAACAAAAATTACATCCCCGGGAAAAAATGATTTTTGAAAGGCCTCAAACAGTTAGACGCAATGATCATACCATGAATCGGTGAAAATCGATGGAAAGAGGCCAATTAAAGTGAAGCCGAATCATCGGGTTTTAAACCACGAAGTTACCGGGTTATGGCAAATTGATATCTGGCGAGGTTAAATGTAAATGACAAGATCCAATGGGAGGCTCATGTGGATACATGCCAATCAGTCACGGCTGCATGGCAAGATGTTAGCATTCAAATAGGGTAAAAACAGAAAAGAATCAAGTATGGTCATTACCAAGAGATTTTGAATTGAAAGAGAAAACGACCAACATCCACCAGAACGTGTTCATAAAACAACCGCGTAAACATGCTTACATTTTTCCCGTATCGGCTTTGCGACAACCATACACCTCACCAAACCCACCACGTCCAATAATTCGGTGAACACTGAAGTCATTTGTAGTGAGCTGTCAAACATAAAACTCAGTAATAAGTTTGGAAAAATAGTGAAAAACCGACAAATTGAGCATTACCGTCATTACGGAAACAGATTTACAAGCAGAAGTTGATTGCCTTCATTAATGATAGCTTACAAATGTAATACGGCTGACAAATCGCTAGCGTAAATCAATCAGTGAGTAGGAATGGTATGGTATGAAAGAACAAGCCTGATCCGGGCAAAGTGCCGCACAGTCAAGGACTGCACGTAGTCTAAGATACTGTCAGGTTGCCCATGCTTAGACAGATATGAGGGGGGAATAGAAATGGCAGTGAGACTCAAGCGTGTATTCGCATGCAGCTCACTGCCGTTGGTTAATCAATTTAGCACGATGTTAGCCGCACAGCACAGAAATGCTGCGTGATTGCACATCCGTGCACAGTGAGTAGGAATGGGTGCTATACAGTCTAAAGTTTGAGACAATATTGAAATTCGCGGTGAAGTTAATGTTTGAACGTAGGAAATCACGAACCTGGACCAGGCCACGTGTAGCACAATAAATAAATAATAAAATAATAATAATAAATAATGAAAAACAATAAAATAGATGCCTCAGGAGTGAAAAGTGAGGCATTGGGTGAAAAAAGCGGACGGTTTTACTAGAAACAGATAGTTGCAACAACAGGAATCTTTATTCATAAGTACTCACGTTGATATTCAATTCAAGGTTTTTCCACTGACAGAAACGTGTGAACTTGGAGCTAAAACGTCGAATGCTCAGAAAAAGCGACATACCTTCGAATAAAATTATCAAACACCTCCCCACGAAGAACTGGAAGTAGTTCATCAATGTACGCCTGAACCATAATGACAAACCAAGTAAACAAACCGAAAATGTGTCTGAAGGAAGTTTGTTTGTTTTTTGTGCTTGAGTCAATAAATCATGTACACGATCAAGTGTGACTTGAGAAAATTTCTGTGAAAAATGCGTAAAATTATCGGCTTACGTGATTCTGTGCTAGTAATTCTTTCATTATATACTGATCATATATTTCCTTGCCGAGCTTTATGCGTTCTTCATCGGTTTCTAATTTTTCAAACTTTTTGATCTGATCAAATAATCGTGAAAACATTGCCACTCACGTCCTCATAGAAACCGAAATGTGGAACGGGTTCTTCCGAAGAATTCAAGGCGAAATCGCGGAAAAGTAAATAGCCTGAAAGTTTCAATTAGCAACATGTACAAACCTAGTTTTTGGTTGAATATTTTTTCAAAGGTAAGTTCGCCATTCTTTTCGAGGTATTTCGTCATAATGCTTCGTATGCTGTTAAGCAAAAAATGATTTGATCACGTTTTATCACGATTGAATGGTAAATTTTATTGTGGTGCGAATCCTATTTATTGTGTGAAGTATGTACCGAAATAATAAGGTGTAATGGTATGAATAGATTATGAATAACGTGATGAAATTTAGAAGTTGAAACTCAGTTGAGGCATTGTTTGGGTAGATATTGGCCACTGGAGTTCATTTAATATCATTGTAACCGCGTTAGACAGTCCCTTATTCGATGCTTGATTTTCATTAGTACATCACCCACGAGTAAAATATCATACACAGTATGCGATAATTTCAATTTAATGTAGTAATTCGTTATTGGTATCATATAAAAGTTCAGTGGTGATAATTGCCGAGACCCTTTACCGTGTAGTTGAATATAGTTTCGTCAGTCCCCTATGGTATACGGATGTGCAATCGTGCAGTACGGCTAACATCGTGCTAAATTGATCGGCCATCGGTAGTGAGCTGCATGCTGAAACACGCTGGAGTCTCACTACCATTTCTATTTTCCCTCTCATATCTGTCTAGACCTAGGCAACATGACAGTATCTTAGCCCATGTGCAGTCTCTGACTGTGCGGCACTTTGCCTGGATCAGGATTGTGCTTCCATACCATACCATACAAGTCCCCTATGAAAATGAAACAGTGATATCATCTTTATGATCAGGATGGTGATCAGGGAGACATTGAGAGAGAATAGATTTATGTATGACGAATGAAATCACAAGCCTGGATCCAGACAAAGCCAGAGACTACGCGTTGGTCAAGCTACTGTCAGGTTTCCAAGGATTCGAGAAATATAAAATGAAATGAGAAAATCGCAGTGAGACTCAAGTGTATTTTCACATGCAACTCAGAACATTTGGCAAATCAATTTAGCACAATGTTATCTACGTAGTAAAGAAATGCTGCAAAATCTCAAATCGTGAAAAGGCATAATGTGTAAAATGTCATAAATATTGTGTTGCTCGAATCCCCCACATTATTTTGGTCATCCACAAGTGTCTTGAGTGCTTGATCATTAATCACTATGTGATTCTGTCATGATTGTTACTTGTTTTTGCTGCACACCTTTTGCATGCAGTTACTAAACTTTCATATTTACATTTCAGCTCATGTACTCTCGTTCTAGATAAGTAAAGCGTTACTTATTCTATACTAACCTGACTTCCTTTTAAACTCAATTCGGATCAGATTCTACGTTACAGATTCTGTGTTTAAACACCGTGATTCGTTGTACGAACCCTATGTAACAGTGGCATTCAAGCGTAACATCATTATAAATATTATTTAAATAAAGAAAGGATTTATCACACACTAGGAAATGATTCGTGATGCAAATGTGGTTGACAATGTGTTGCCATAATTAGAACAAATATTACAACTCTTGATCACAAATGATTGTCTCAAATTATGCCCAGTTGGAAAAAATATGAGGCCGAACGACTCTAAAATAAACAGTATGCTAGATTTATCCAATCGATGGCTGCGTTGAGTAAATAGCAAACACCAATTATCTTGAAACCAAACCTTAATTCCTAAATCGATTGGGAGAGACTGAAAACGTCATGAAACATTGGCACAGTTGCATTCAAAAGGTTCCTATCACTCAACTTAAGCACGTATTTGGTTAAATTGTGCGATCAGATTGATAGGCACCAGTAGGATAGCTTACACGTAACATTCATTTTCCTAATTTTTTAAAAAACGAGACTTTGTGATATTCAAGATTGATTACACACTTCTGAATGGCATATATGAAGTCCAAACTTAGTAGGACTCAAAGTTGGATCGCATTAACCGTAAGTTGAGAGATACAAGTAATACTAATTACAGTCAGGTTAAATGTCACCCTTATATCGACGTCATTAAGATTTGGGAGAAGGGACAGAAATCGTTAAAAAGACCGACGATTCGCACATGGTGCGTCTAATAGCGCTGGTTTGTGTCAATTTGTTTTTTTCAGCGTACATTCTTAACACAACGATGAAAACAAATAAATTTGAAGGGGTGTGAAAACAGCAATTACCGAAGACATGCCAATGCATCCAATCTTTCATTAGCTGGTAACAGGTTTCGCACACGTACGAAAGATCAGCAAGTATATAATGAATCGCTGAAAGCAGTTTAGTGGTAACGTTTCGCTTCTAACTCAGAAGCTTCGTCAGATCAAAGGTGTCAGCACGAAGAGAGTTCAAGCATAAATTTCATTCACCTGACCAATCGGTATTTGACACGGCCATGCGTTAGGTATACATTAAATAACTTTGTTATAGCGTCAGGAAGCGAAACTGAGCATTTTTCACGCATATAAATTGCAAAAAATGTGATCCAAAGCAATGATATCAGATTGTTAGAAAAATACTTTTATACTTCTACAGGAACCTCAACGTGTATTTTAACAGTTTTGGCGTTAATAAAAAATAAGACAATTTTCTATACAATAGAGTAATTACATTAGAGAGACTAGCAAACGAATCCGTTTTAATTGTGAAGACTTTATGAACACAAACTATTAAATATTCATAGTGTTCACAGATGAAGTCGAACATTTATTTTTCTCATGTTTTTCTAAGTAGGGCATTTACACTTTGATTCTTGGGCGACAAATAATTTGTTAACAAATCGCCTGTTGACCTCAGAGAAAGGAATGGTGATAAAACAGGTATAACAACTATTAGCATTACTATTGCTTTTCAAATAAAGAAGATAACCTTCGTAGATAAACAGCTGCTAAAGTACTGCATGTAGCAACAAAATCCGATTCAAGCTGAACAAATGTGTAGAGGGATTACTTGATCAATGTAACTTTACAATGTAAAATTCGATTTGTGAGCTGCGAGCGCATTTCAAGTGTGCTTGACTTTTAGCCGTTTGAAGTTGACAACAATTTTCTCAGGCCACGCAAAACTGCCTGAACAGTATGGTTGCTTAATTCTGTAGCATTCAATAGCGGCAATACATCGTTGTCTAACACTTATCTGGTTATCACAGGGAAATTTGTCAGTCCGAATGTGCAAACAATGCTAAGAAACTTTACAATAACATTATAACGCAAACCTTGCGTAATGTATAGAATTTTATTCGAAGGCATCAGAAGCATGTTCATGACTTTCAAAAATACATCGATGTCTTCCCGGTGAAGCTGATCGAAAATTTCGTTTACAATTAAATTTGGTGTAATACACAAGGCCAGCAACCTCATTCCGAAAGCATTTTTTAGATGTAAATTTAATTAAAAACTATTCGTCACAAACGAACACTATCATGTAGATCACGTGTACCAATACTCGACGAATTTATGCTTACAGAAAAATAAAAAGAAAGACAATATAACAAGCAGTGCTGACAACAATTAAAAAATGGTTAAAGCACCTACGCAACTTATACTTGAATGCAGTAATAAATAGCATGATAAAAGCTAAGTTCCTTTCGACTTATAATTTTAAGCGTCATACAGAGGTTTCCATATATCTCTACCAGCCAGTATGCGTTTTTAAACATATTATTATTATTACACAAGCCTTTACAAACGATGTACCAACAAGTATACCGTGAAGAGGGTACATGATGAGAAAAGGGAGTTTTGTCTGTTTACACATGCCGTTTTTGATCTTTTTTGTCTTTTTTCGGAATAAAGAAAAGAGGGAGGGTCACTGATAAACGGGAACACAAGCACGGCAGGATTTTCGCCCCTGGTTTCTTTCTTTTGCCACCACACTGAGTGTTATCAGCCACATATCTTCATGGTCCGTCGGACGCCACCCGGATAAGCGCGATGTGCCCACGATGGCAAGTGGGGCTGTTAGACGCTCGAGGGTCTTCTGCCACGTATTCCTTTGTCCGCCACGGCAACGTTTCCAATCAGGTCCAGCGAGAGCAAAAAGAGCTAGGCGAAGAAGGCGTCGCTCATCCATACGGAGAACGTGCCCCAGCCATCTCAGCTGGCACATGGATATATGATCGGAGATGATAAATATTCATTGCAATATTAGACTGCGTCAAACCCATCTCAAAGTACAAAAACCGCCAACGCTGTCCGTTAAACTCTTCATGTGTCTATACGCTGTTGGATGTTCACCGTTTTAAAAGGGATGTCATAAAATCCTAATAAGATAATCCGATATCAAAAAACATGATCTTGCGGGTGCATGCTGACCCCCTTATCTATATCAAACTTTTTCCCGAATATACGCGATTGTAACCTCGAACACTTGTTGTACGGAATCACAGGTTGTCGTAATGTATGGCGCGTAAATCATTTGTGCTAGTAAAAAGCGGAATGTTTGCTGGCGACTGAATGAATTGTTTATGGTGCATGTGAAGAAAACTATATAAAGAGAAATCGATGCTTTTAAAATCGACATTCGCAAAATAAATTGCAGGAATAGATGAAATGATATTGCAGTTAAGTGATCAGAGTGATATTTCCGAAACTTATAAAGGCAATTATTTCGTCAAAAATTACCTACACATCTAAAGGTAAAAATATGGGCAAAGATGTTTAATATCTTAACAAGAATGTCCCAGTCATATGTGTTATGTTCACACGGTAATGCAAGGCAAGTATTTATGTTGTTTGCAATCATACAGTTAGTAATTGGTACCTTAGTTCAATTCAATTATAAACGCAAAAAGTGAGGGGATATACTAATCATTTTTTCTGTATTTGTCAACGTAAGTTTAGACCTCATTGGGAAATATGAGATAAGATTTTGATGCGCTGAAATCTAGGCTTCAAAGTGTCGCCTTTCTGGCTAGATAATATTTTCTTAGGAAAAAACCCAACTGAGAAAAACAACATCACGCTAAGGTATGCAGTTTCAATGACATAGGAAAAAATACTCATAAGCGCAACTACTTTGGTCCAGATAATGCACACATGAAATTTTCATGAAGAATTCAAGAGAAAAAGTTATATCGGAATTTTATTGTGGTAACAGCAATTCGCCGATTATATGTCGAACATTACCACTAAAAGTTATTCAACCTTTTGTTTTTTCTTGCATCATTCCACACCTCCTTTACGCTTCCCCCGTTATTTTTTCTGGCCTTTTGGAAAAGGATTTTATGATGATCAGAAGAAGTATTAAGCTCATCTCAAGATTGAGTTGTGTTCCCGCTGATGACATTCGAGACACAATTGCTGATCGTTACTTTCGTGAATGCAACAGGTTCATCGCAACTATTTCCTGTGATTGTTCACATCCACTGAACAAAAGCCTTGCTTTTTGTGAATCTTTTTCCTCCACCCGAAGTTACTATGTTATTCCCCATCCAAGAACTAACAAATTTAGAAACTCTTTTTTTCCATACATGGCTCGATACATGGTTGATCAGTCGAAAGCTGTTATGGAGTTAAAGAAGCGTTTGACAATTTTTTAAATGACGCCGAAATGTTCCAGTATTCTCCAATGTTTATTTTTCTAATTCGCCTCACATTTGTCTAGCCTATGGTAACCTGACACTTTATTAGCTCAAGTATCATTTCATTATGGTGCACTTTATACATTATATCATATTTGTATTTTATGCAGAAATTAATGCATTGCTAAAAATTCATGTACACGAATAAAGTCATTCTCTTCTTCTTCTTTCTTTTTCACATCATTGAGTCAAACATCAGTGTAAAATAATCGTTCCAAAATTTTTAGACAAATTGAAAAAGATATGGCAATGTTATATATGATTGATCTCATTAAAAATAGGAAAATGAATCATGTGGCAACTTACCTAGGGTCTGGAAGAGCAATCCGTTTGCTGGCGCGTGCTGCTGGCGTTGATTTGCTCATTTCCATCGCCATTAGATAACTAACATCCGCGAGAACAGCCTCCAAGTCAGCCATTTTATTGATGGATACTCTCCAACAGCAATTGAGAACTAACTTTTTAACTCATATCACAATTAGAATATTTAGAATCAGAAGACAATTTAAAAATCGCGGGAACGATTCTCGCGTTAAAAGTTCATTTGAGCAACATGACATAAGCTCCACACATTTATATGCAGCATCCATGAGACACTATTAAATTTAAATTTGTAATAAGATAGTTGGATTTCTGAATGTGTTACGCCACACAAGCTTACAATCGGTATCGTCGAGGATATCCAAATCATCATAAGAAAAAACTCTTTGGCAGTGGTGGTTGCCTCTCCGCAGCTTTCCACCTAAAGAAACTCTTGACGCTCGATGGGCTCGTTAGTCACTTACTGTCCTGTGAAACTAAACTGAGGTAACAAATGTTCTACCAATATGTTAATTATCTGGAAAACCAGAAAATAGTCCATTCGGCGATAGATGAGCGGATCATGTTTGAGATAACGCTATTTCACTGTATACAGAACTGATCAGTCATGCAATTTTCTCGTCATCACAATATAATTGTCGGTTTTACGAGCTAGATATTATTTATGTTGTAATATAACATGAAATTGTACCGCAAAGTGTGCAAATGAAAACTAGTTTAAAATATTGAATTAATACAAGGACTTTACGGTTTTTACCTATTTATGTCAGATTCTTCAGATTGTTGAGAATGTTTTATGATAGCGATGACATTATCATCATCCAGCACATTTCTGAAGCCACGCAAATCGCCATGCCACAAGGTAACAATAAGAGCACCACAAGCCAAGCGCTGCGAGGATTTTCATCGAACCAGCGCTTTGTGTCTTGGACTGGCCGTCCAAAAATTTATTCTAATTTCTTCAAACTTACTAACTGGATTGCAATATAACTGTCGATTAAATAGGCTGATCGGATTTATATGTATTTTTACAATATATCTTTTACGAACGGCGTAGCGTTGTTTCAATAACTGACGGAGTGTGAAGCTCTTATGCACATACACCCAAAGAATAGTTTCCTTCGGTGAACAACCGTCGGACCATGATGCAGATTCTCTATATATAGCCACTGAAATAATCATTGCTACCCCGATGATGTCCCGGAAACTGTGCTGTCGCATTTTGATGATCTTAACATTTACTGATCCGCTCCAAGATATCGTAAAGCCATTTCATAAAATATATTTTGGCCAACAATGCACAAGTTATCAAATCCCGTGCACAACATCCAACTTTAAAATATAAGTGTAGCAAAATGTTAGAACCCTATAGATTTTCAGTTGATCCATAAATTAGCAACCAGTTTGCATTAAATAAGCATACACGGTGATCTGTGCATGCAATCAGTAACACGCCATGGGAGTTAATCCATTACTTGGAGAAAATTCGTTGAACCATAAAATTCAACTAAACTGGCAGTAAGTCCATAAACATTTGATTCTTTGTTACTAGGGGGATTGTATCCCATGTTGACCGAACTATACAACAGGCCATACGATCAGATGATAGCAACCCTGAACCTATTTGACTTTTTACAGCCTCGTGCCATGAGTGACTTCATCATGCTGTTCAACATTTTTCATTCAGCGGATCACACACATGACCACCTGTTATATCGCCAAGCACCGTGTGGTAGCAGATCTCATGGCTACAAGTTAATTATTCCACTCTCCAGGTCTAAGTTTCGAAGGTTCTTCTTTCTTGTTTCAGTTTGGTTTTTTATAGAACTATATGCCCCGACATTTCATTTCTGCATCAAGCCTGAACATGTTCAATGCTGAACTTCACAAATATATGTTGACACAATCGAGCCTCGCACATTATAACATATGCTGACTTTCCGTATTGACAAAACATATTTGTTGTTTTTACGCCTTCCTTATATATTTTATCTATGGTTACTCTAAAGCATTTGATTTTTTAACCATAATAACTTTGAATTATATTGAATAACTTTGAATCGATGGGTTTAAAGAATGTGAAATCAATATTTTATCACCTGTGATTTATATGCACTTATGTCTATGTAAATTAACAATAGTTGATCAGCTGAAACTTTCGGGATTACAATTGAAATATATCATGATAACTGCCTCGTCAATAAATTTTGATAAAACATTTGTTTCACATATATTGATTTGTATGAAACCTAAGAGATGCTCTGCAAATTTCATTTTATGTATATTTGCAAATTTCGATTTTCTAGTGCAACATTTTCACCTCTCGGAATTTGGTATCTAATTGGTTAAATATAGCACAAAAATGTTCGTTCCCCACTTGGTTTTCAGAATTTTTCGCGTAAAATTTAAATACATAAATAAATTTTTTAAAACAACACGAAAACCAAACCATTCGGTAATTTATTCTGGAATTGTGAAAACAAGTTTCACGATGTGAACTGAAAATGAACTAAATGAACACCCAAGAGACGCTTAATCTCTGAAGTCAACGAATCTGATTTATATCGTCATTTATTCCTGGTGAACTATCCAAATTTTGAGAATGTAAAAAGAATGTGTTAGCATATGAAGATTTAACAAAAGAATCCCATGGTCAAAGTAATACTGCTACTTAATCTGTTCTGTTTCGAACCTGCGTACCTATACGTCATTCAAGCAACCGACCACATCGGCAAAAGGATTCCGAGGTCATGCCAGATAGAATACACAAATTCTGAAAAGGTAATTTCAATTTCTAAAATCAGAAGATTGAAAACTTTGCATCTTGTTGAAAATTAAATTTTCTATTCAATTTTAAATTTGTAATGCTAAATATTATGACATATTCAAGCATTTTTCGATATTTTAATTCATGTTCAGTGCATAATAATGATTCAGAATTCGTCAGTGTAGAAAAGCGAATCACCTCATAATTTTTATCTTACTTACCATACAGTTTTTCGCGTATTCAGAGATGAATATTCAGTCATTCCCAAGGTTGTCAGAGCCGGGGTGGTAGTGGGGATAAGCTCCCGCTACCTATAAAATGCTCCCATACGGCGTGCGTCTCAAATAGCCTCTGACAACCGAAGCCTAACTCCTGGCCTGCTCGTGGCGGAACTGCTTCTACTGACAGGAGAAGGGGCGAAGGCGGGTGACTGGCGCCTCAAAACCAGTTCGCTTCGGGTAGATGGAGCTCGTCAGCCTGGAGGGCAGTCCATCTAGGGGATGGAAACCCTGACTCCAAACCTCCGCTTCCTGCGGATTACACAATCACAATACTCCGCCGAGGACGGTCCCAAGCCCGTCTGCGAAAAGAGGAGGGTTAGGCGCGGGGTCAGCAACCCCACTCTGTAAAAACCTCAAACCGCTACTGAAACCAAAGCAACATGCCATACCAAAGTAACATCTCCATGCTTGAATCGAGAAGAAACCTCATCTGAGGTAAAAATGAAGCAGACTGGTGAAAGCCCACCGGAAGCCAGTCAGCAGAGGAATCTTCTGTCGATGAAAGCAACAACAGAGATTGCCACATGGAACGTCCGTTAGATGTATGAGACCGAAAAGGCTGCACAGGTCGCGAAAGAAATTCAGAGGTATGGTATACAACTGCTGGGAATATGTGAAAGTAGATGGAATGGATCTGGTATGTTGATTTTGACATTCGGGGAAGGGATTATTTACTCAGGTCATGAAGATGAGAACCATAGTCATTCGAGAGGCGTCGCCATGATGTTATCCCCAATAGCTGCAGGCGCTCTCATTGGATGGGAACCCGTTGACTGACGGATAATCACAGCCGGATTCAACTCCAAGGGGAGAAATGTGACGGTAATTCAATGTTATGCGCCCACAAACAATGCTAGCCTTGAGTCGAAAGAAGAACTTTACGTGCGTTTGCAGTCTGTCCTAGACAAGACACCCAAGCAAGATATCAAGATTTTGATGGGTGACATGAACGCGAAATTGTGTCCAGACAACACAGGGAGAGAATCTGTAATGGGTACGCATGCCCTAGGTGAAATGAATGAGAACGGTGAACGTTTCGCAAATTTTTGCGCGCTCAACGATCTGGTCATCGGAGGCAGCATCTTTTAACACCCAAACATCCACAAGGCCACCTGGACATCACCTGATGGTGTTACTACCAATCAAATCGATCACAAATCGATTTTACGAAAATGGAGACATAGTCATCTTGATACACGCGTAATGCGAGGTGCGGATGTTGCTTCAAACCACTACATTCTAATGGCCAAAATTAAAATCAAGTTGAGAGCTTTCTACGAAACCGGCATTTGGTCTAGTGTAAAGTACCACACGCAAAACTGAGGGAAGAGCGTACAAGAGAGATTTTCTCAATCTCACTGAAAAACAGATTCGAATCGCTCAACAACTTAACCCCTGAACTCCCAATAAATGAACACTGGACCGCTTTGAAAGACTGTTGGCAAGACACTTGTGAGCATGTAATTGGCAGACGGGTAAACAAAGACAAATAGTGGATCTCGAGTGAGACTTGGACACTGATCAACTCGAGAAGGCAGCTGAAACAACAGATGCACCGGTGTAAGGACACCGAGCAGAAAAACCAACTGATCGAACAATACGGCTCCCTAAATAAAGACGTGAAACGAAGTGTCAGAAGAGACAAGAGGCGGTTTTATGAAATGCTGGCAACGGAGGCGGAAAATGCAGCAGAAAAGAGAGACCTGAACACCGTCTACAACATTACCAGAACGTTATCAGGAAGGAAAATGGCTTACGGCAAAATTATAAAGGACGGTGAAGGTAACCTTATCAGTCAGGAATCGGTGCAAAGAAAGCGATGGATGGAGCACTTCAAAGAACTCCTAAGTCGACCAGCACCCACTTCAGTCACTGACATCCCACCTGCAGCAAATTTGCTAGACGTAAACACCGACCTTCCCGGTCGAATTAAAATCCTTTTTGCCTTAAAATCGCTAAAGAATGGCAAAGCACCAGGTCCGGATGGGATTCCACCAGAAGCTCTGAAGGCCGATTTGGACACCTCGGCTGATATGTTACTTCCTCTGCTGCAGAAAATCTGGTCAGAAAGACGGGTCCCAAATGATTGGAAGAGAGGTCATTTGGTCAAACTTCCTAAGAAAGGGGATCTGAGGCTATGCAAAAACTGGCGAGGTATCATGCTGCTCTCAGTCCCTAGTAAAGTACTTACACGCATCATCCTTATGCGTTTGCGCGACGCTATCGACCAAGTGTTACGGCCAGAGCAATCAGGCTTCAGAAAACAAAAGTCTGGTATCGACCAAATTGCGACCCTCCGCATAATAATTGAACAAAGCATTGAATGGCAATCGCCTCTTTGCCTCAACTTCATAGATTTTGAGAAAGCCTTCGACAGTGTGGACCGCGAATTCATATGGAAGCTTTTGCCACACTATGGGGTCCCACCGCTGTACATGGACCTCATAAAGCAGCTGTATGAAGGTGCCTCCTGTCAGGTAATTCACAACGGAAGACTGACCGATCCATTTGGAGTTGAGACTGGCGTTCGCCAGGGATGCCTGTTGTCCCCAATGATTTTTCTGTTGGTAATAGACTGGATAATGAAACAGACAGTAAAAGGTGAGAGGAATGGTATCGATTGGAAGGAATCCGAGCATTTGGAGGATCTGGAATACGCTGATGATGTCTGCTTGATATCACGTGACCCCCAACGTCTTCAGAGAAAGACCGATAGACTAGCACACTTTGCTTCATATGCAGGACTACGCGTGAATACCGAAAAAACAGAAGTCCTCCGTGTGCTAACTGATGAGCACCCATCAATCACCATCAATGGTAAAGCAGTCAAAGACGTCACGCAATTCGTCTACCTCGGCAGCATTGTTTCAATAAGTGGTGGCACGGACGAAGACATAGTCGCCAGAATCGGCAAAGCAAGATACGCGTTCATAGCTTTGAAACCCATTTGGGAGTCGAAGGTTCTATCAAAACGCACGAAACTCCGTATATTCAGAAGCAACGTCAAATCCGTGCTACTCTATGGATCGGAAACCTGGCGAGTGACAGCAAAGTCTTCTGGCCGCTTGCAATCATTCCATAATAATTGCCTTCGTCGAATTATTGGGGTAAATCTCCAGAAAAGATAAGGAATCAAGACCTGTGGCAGATTGCTGCTGAGGACCCGATCGCCCAGCAGATCAGTAGAAGAAAGTGGAGATGGGTTGGGCACACCTTGCGGAAACCTTATGATGACATCACGCGTCATGCTCTGGTATGGAACCCAATCGGGAAGAGACGGGTCGGACGCCCAAGGCTATCTTGGAAGCGCTCGTGTTAAGAGGAAATCCGCAAGTGTGGACTTAACTGGAACGACATCAAACTGGCTGCTATGGACAGACCAAAGTGGAGACAAGTTGCCCAGGCCCTATGTTCCTCCAGGAACTCGAGGGATTAAGTCAAGTAAGTTAATTAGGAAATAACTGGTAATCCTATATTTTACAACATCCTGATTGCTTATGATTCAAGGAAACCTGTTTGAAGAGCGATAAATTCTTTGTGTGAACCTGTTATTTATTTTAATTAGGTATGCACAGCTTTGGAATTGTCTTCCACTCCATTTTCGCATGTGAACATCAACAGGTAAATTAAAAGCACTCGTATTATTTTTTACTGCCTCATCGCAATGCGAAATTCCTAAAATAAACACTTCCATAGACAGTGTAATTCGCCTTCGTACTCCTAGTTATTGAAACATGTGTAAGTATTCATTATATCAGCACACGCATAGAACTGTTCACAATGTCATGAATACATGGCCGTATTAAGTGTCAGGTTACCTGGACTTGTATCACATTTAACTATGATTATTGTGCACCCATTTTTATAGATAATTACACCCATTTCCTTAATCCATTTCTGGTGTAAACAAATATTTCTAAAAAACGGAAATTTCTAAATATAAAGAAAGACATTTTATGATAATCTATTTATAACTGTGCTTTAGTGTCAGGTTTTCAATGGTCTAGGCATGTATCATTAAAACATATGTCTCGTAGGATATTTACTCGTACATATTGTAACTTTTTAGCTGTATTATAGCCCCCTTCAAATTTAAATATAGTTATTCTTATTGGCTTGATCTAGGTATCTAACGTAAACAAATTTATCTGAAAAACAAATTTGGAAACATCTAAAAATTTAATAATAATATAATATAATATAAATATATTAAATTATAATTCTGTTTTAGTGTCAGGTTGTTTAAGGTATAGGCATGTCTCATCAAATCCTTGTACTTTTATCACATTCGCCTATACTTATTGACCTCATTTATTATATTATTGCTTTCTTCTTAACTTCAAAGAATACTAATCCTTGAATACTAATCCTCATTTACATTTTCAATATCTGTGGTAAACACATTTACCATTAAAAAAATTTAACCATCAAAAACTACATTTACGATTATCTATTTACAAAGCTACATTATTGTCAGGTTGCCCAGTGTTCCTTAACTTCCACATAACTTTATTATCTTTTCATAAATGTGCTTTACTGTGTTTTTGCAAATTTTATCTTGCTGGTGAAGAGAATTTTTCGTCATTTTCCAGTAAATCTATCTAAGAACTCGTAGTTTTACTGATTTCAAGATTTCACTAGTGTCGTCAGATGTCAGCGTGTTCCTTAACGTAACGGATTCAATGCAATCGGTGAAATGATCTTGCCTCCCATTCCCTAGAAATCGTGGCAGTTTATCATTTTACTCATGTGCATACCTTTGCCCAGTGCCAAATAAACCTAACACCATTCGAGCGCGTTCATTTAGTTCCTATTTTACAATACCCACTGATTGATTAGAAGGAATTCAATGTTTATATTGTTGCTGTTTATTCATTCTACCATAGCACAGCAATATAATCCTTTATTTTCTTCGTATATTTGTTCTTCTAATCATCTTGAACTCTTCTTATTCTTATTATGCCTTGGTTCAACAATGATAAACTATAATTATAATAATTATTATTATTATTAAAAAGAAAACACACCTCATTTTTAAAGATTACAGATTGGCACTGAAAACTCAACTGATGAATCCAGAGTAACGGGAGCGTTCTCCACACTATGATAGGATGTATGAAAGTCATCGTTTCGTTTTTCGCCAAGCGGCATAGTTAAGGTATCATCATCGTTTGTATACATTAGAGCCTTATCATTTCCGACAGGTTCTCGTAGACCGTATGCAATCACCAGTTATTTCTAAATGAACAGGTTTTATTTTCATGCCACCGGAATGCGATGCAAACTGACAAGTTGAATCTTTTATCGCATGAGAGTCAAATTTTTATAATGAACTTGTAGACAAAAAGGAAAAGTCAATTTTTATTTTTAATCAAAGGATAGGTGGACTAGATTTCGTGACAATGAATAAACACTCAACTGGTTTGGCATTACCATATCTGACTGGAATAGAGCAAACTCCAACAACACGTACAGATTGTCCTGTAACGCCGTGAATCGAAATGTCAGATCGAGAAATTTGAGCATGAGGAACAAAATGTTTCAAGTCATCCAATGAAATCAATGATTTCACATTTCCTGTATCAAGTATAAATTCTTTGGAACCATAACTACTGAATATATGTTTGCGGATATGAGACACTGATAATGATAGTGAGCTGATTTGATTTTCAACATTGACGACTTTTGTATCATTACTATGCACATAACAACTCTTAGAATTTCGACAAACTGACTGAATATGTCCAAGTTTACCATATTTAAAACATTTAACATTACGAAATGGACAAGTGAAATCGAGAATGTAAATTGCCACAAGATGCACATTTTCCAAACTTCTGATTGTCAAAATTAGAATTGCTTTTGCCGAATTTGCTTATTCTGTCTGGTTTGACCTCAGAATCACTTTGTCGCTGTGGTCGGTTGCTCGACTGAATTTTATATCTGGAGGTTCCGAACAAAACAGCTTGAGTGTCAGCATTAATTTGACGATTAATTTCTTTTGAATCATCTTCATAATGTTCGCATATTCTCTTAACATTTTCATAGGTTGGATTATTCAACATCAATAATTGACGATATAAATCGGGTTCATTGATAAAAGCAATTAAACAATCTCTTAAATTACCATATAGTTTGTCTTCAAATGCACAACGTGAAGCTTGGAAATCCAATGGGTTCTCCCGAGCAGGTTCAA
>JACCGJ010011627.1:0-40659 GCA_013407085.1 Atriophallophorus winterbourni | reverse complement strand
CAAAGAATCACCCCCTCGCCCGCTACCCACCCGCGGATATTCCTGGATCGATCCCGGTACAATGAACATCTTCTCCGCTCGGTCCTCGGACACTACCGACGAGGATGATGGCTCGTCGTGACCGGGCGACGCTCACTGCCAACACTTCTTTCCATGTTCTCGTGTTTCTTGCACCACTTCTTTTGCTCATAAATTTTCGCATGCGAAAAAAATAAATGTTGCTCAAGACAAAAAGGAAAACGAAATTACACCAATAACTGCTCCCTTAGCTGAATATGGTGATGGCTCATCCGAGGGTAATTAGGATGGACCTACTGAACCCTGTTTACCTAGGTCCTCATCTGGTAAAATTGTGAGCACTTTTTCCAGGACTCTTCGTCGTCTAGTTACTAGATCCGAGCCCCCCTCAAAAAAACAAATGTTACCGCTCATTCTACTAAGACAGATATAGCTCTCACTGTAATCTGCACAAATATCTCGGAATCGACAGATTCACTTTTTCAGCAAGAAAAGCACATGAGCTCGATGAATGGACTGAGCTCTGTACACACATGGGCTTGAAAGCTTTGGTACCTACATCTATGACGCGCTTAACCGGGCATAAAGACTACCCTCACGTAGATCGGCCACGCCTATCAAGGGATTGCTAACTAAATCTGAAATGGAAGAAGTCATCCTCAATGCGTACCTACTCAGTGCTTGTCCCGGTTTGACCTGCGGAGTGCTAGCCGACATACCTTAGTGGGGAAGGAAAGGTCAATCCACTCGTCGAGACCACTCTACTTCACGTAGTTTAATATTCCTCGGTGTCCCCGAAAATGTTGATGTAGCATCAGCATCGGAATCAAAGCAACATTATCTGAAGCAATGGTTATGCATTGCCGATGCTATTGAATCTCGTGATTCCATTGTCGTAGCCACTTTCAGAATACCTAGATCATCTAACTACAAAGGCAATAGGCCCAGTCCTCTGAAAATCTCTTTTCTAACGACTGAAATGGTTATCGCTATGAATACCGACTTTAAATATAACCGCTCAAAACTTCCATCAGACGTGAGACTAAGCGTGCCCAAGCATGTGGCCTCACTGAAACCCAGAGAACCATCGCAACCACATCCTGATTGCAATGTTGTTACTGAAAGTCAAATTGTTACCTCAAAAAACGAAAGGGTCCGGCTCATCGCGAGTCGGACCAATAGCTACAGTACACGATTCGACAATGTCTAACATAAATACGATCAAGTGCATATATAAAAATGCTCAGTGTTTAACTAACAAATTAGCTGAACTATGTGAGCTTTGTGATAGACTTCCATCCGATTTGGTTGCGGTTACAGAGACTTGGTTCCAGCCCTGCATGACTGATGCTGAGCTTTTGATTCCAAAAATACCAAAACTCCGTCGTGATCGCGATCGAAAATCTGGTTGTGGAGTCGCAGTCTACTATCACGAAGGTTAAGCGCAGTGTAACGTCATCGATCATCCTGGCCTCAGCATTCCTGATACGATGTAGTGTTCAATAAAACTAGTCAAGGGAGATGAATGTACGATCAGCATCATTTACCGCTCGCCGTCATCTGAAAGCTCATTCAATGATAAGCTAATCGATTCTTTGCAACACATCACAAGATGCCAGACTACGCAATTGCTGATCATTGGCGATTTTAATCAAGAGGTGAGCACTCCCTGCATTCGATTGAACATAAATTCAAGGAGGTTATAGAAATTGCTTCACTGCACAATCACGTTAATCAGCCAACTCGCTGGCGGGGTCTTGCCCAACCTTCAACCCTTGACCTTATCTTAACGCCTGAGGCAGCCGCGGTAGAGGATATACAATACCTGGCACCACTGGGAAAGAGGGATCATGTGGTGCTTTTGTTTGATTATGTATGTAAAGAGGAACGATCGAGCGAACAGACGGAAGTCATGAGGAAAATACAATTTGAATCCTTAAATATCAGTCTTTGAGATGCACACACTTATGAGTTTCATTCAATAGATTCTAACTCATATTACAATTCGTTTCTAAATTATCTGAATTCGAATATTTACGAAAACTCGATTTTTGTACCACATAAATGCAGCTACAACGACCAGTTTTTTATTCGAAGTAGAACTGAAAAATGGTTAGCTTTTAAGCGAGACACTTGGGTAACTCTTAAGAAGTTTGGTACGGAAGAAACTTGGAAGCGATTCTGTAAGATACGGAATCACGTCACGACTCTTATACGAGAAGATCGCATGCAATTACAATGGAGCTTGTTTAAGAGAATGGAAAAGAATCCTAAGGTTCTCTACACGATAGTTAATAAACGCTCAAAGATCAAACCAGGTGTATTATCTGTACTAACACCTAATGGATTGACCCACACTGCCCAAGATACCGCAGATGCATTAGCAAAGTTTTACACATTTGTCTTTAATCGCAGGCGTTGTATCCCATATCAAGTTTAACCAAATTCGCCACATTACTACTAATTACTAAGTGAAATGACTATCAACGAATAAATGGTTTGGCGGGAACTTTGTGAACTAAACGAAATGAAGTCGCCAGGCGCAGACAAAATTATCCCCGCTATACTTCGCAAGTGTCGCGTTGCTTTGACTGCACCTCTCACTCGCATATTCAATCTCAGCTTGAATGAATGAAAAATACCACGGCAATGGAAAGCAAGGATGATAACTCCTGTTTATAAAGGCGGTAGCCGTTCAGACACAGCAAACTATAGACTGGTAACGTTACTTCCGGTGATCTCTAAATTAATGGAACGCATTGTGACTGCGCGCATAAGAGAACAGTTTGAAAACCAAAAAATTGACCGCAGCACAACACGGTTTTCGATGAGATCGTTGCCGTTTATATCATAATAATAATAATAATAATAATAATAATAATACTATATTCTTGGTAAACCAAGGCATGCAAAACATGATCAGGTTATCAATGTGTACAAAATAAATAAATTGTAAAATGACCTTATCAAGCGGAATTTTTGAACATTTTGCTGATTAATAAAGGATGGTAAATTTACAAGGGTAAGAAAGTTAAATTTTTCGCGCAATGTCACACAGTGATGAAGTTTCATCTAGATTGCCTCGAAATAATCAAATGAAGGGGATGCGATCAATTCTGGAGCAGGGATTGAAAGAAAGAAAATAAAAGACAAAAGAATTATAAAAGAAATGGTGCGCATGAAGATTTAATTGTCACAGTAAAAATAAATTTACGAAATAAAGAAAGTTTTTTTATAAATATATAAATTGACTTCTTGGGAATGTTGGTGGATGTGATTGAAGAAAAGTATATAAAAAACCGAAGTTGAATTGAAAAAAAAATATAGAAAATGAAGGGGATGGGGAGAGATTGTGGTTTAAATTGCATGAGGTTTGGGCCAGTTGTACGATCCAGAAAGTTGAAGAATTGTCGGAAATAAGGAAACCAAAACTGTTCGCCAGTAGGGCTTTCGGTCCATATAGAAGAATCAGTCGTATGCGGAAGGAGCAAGGGCCAGTGTCGGAGTTGGTTTGGGAGTCGGAGACACTGGAACCTTCTTACAAAGTTAGAGGATTGGACCGAGGCACTTGACGAAGGTGAGGCTGTACATGCTTGCTACATCGATATTTCGTAACTTCTGACAAAATTTAAATGAAATCTGATTGTTATTAGACATGAAGATTTATTTTCTTACTTTCTGTATATTCGTTTCCGTTATTGAACGGAAAAAAATGTTTAAAAATCCCGCTCACTTCGGTCATTTGCACCGTTATATTTTTTTCTTTTGCTGTTCCAATTTTGATAAACTGATCATGTATTACATGCCTTGGATATCCAAGAATATATTATTATTATTATTATTATTATTTCCAAAGCTTTCGATAGAGTCAACCATTACATCTTAATCAAAAAGCTCGAATTTTGTGGAATAACGGGAATATTGCTAAATTGGATAAGGGACTATCTTACTGATAGACACGTCCAAGTTCGCGTTGGCAGCACCTTATCTAGAAAAATAGACGTCGCGAGTGAAGTTCCGCAAGACTCGGTGCATGGACCTGTTCTATTCTTGGTGTATATGAACGATACGGTAGAGAATATTGGATGCAACTTGATACTATTTGCCGATGATATTAAAATATGGAAACGTGTCACGTCTGTTAATGACTATATGGCAGTACAACAGCATCTAAGCATCTTATTTCGTTGATCCCAGTTAAATGAGTTACCATTTAACCCTGCGAAATGTAAAATGCTGCAGCTTCTAAAATGTCTGCTCCACACGCATCAGCTTGGCACGCAAGATCGCGTCAGGACCACAGCAGAAAAAGTTCTTGGTAGCTCGGTTTCGTTTAACCTTAAGTCTGGACATCATTGCCGGAGAGTGTACAATAAAGCTTGGCGTAACTTGAGTCTTCTCAAAAGAATATTCCGGATTTTTACGCCCGAAACCCTACCCCGGGTAATTAGCACGTATATACGTCCTGTTATTGAATATTCCATCCAAGCATGGGCACCATGGCTGAGGGAGGATATCGAACAACTCGACAGGAATTATCATCGTGCTACAAAGTTGGTCTCCCGGTACAGAAATTTGCCTTTCACAGAGCGAATGTTAAAACTGGACCTACACGATTTTACCAAACGGCGGATACGTAGTGATCTTATGTTGACATTCAAAATCCTGCATTCTGTAAACTATCGCCTTAAGCACTTGCTAAAGCCCAATGACCTTACTCGAATACGAACACATTCAAAGGCTTTAAGCATTCCGCATTCTGGATTGGATATACGTCATAATTTTTTATCGGTAAGAATTTTTCACTTTGAATTATTTTCCCGAAGAAATCACACCATCAGAATCTGTTGAGGTTTTCGCTCCCAGACTCGATGAGTTTATGACGAACCATGCGGTATGCGAGTGTCCCCATTGATTTTTGAGATATTTTATATATTTTTTTATATATTCCATATACCTTGTCATCCTATGGTTATTGTTAAGCTTAATGTTTTTTCTACCATAAAATGTTTTGAGTTTCTGAGTTTCTGAGCTTGAATACCTTGACCATATTATTATTTCCATTGAGGAAGGTTTGGTAGTGGTTTTTGTCTTTTCAGACGTAACTAAGGCCGTTAATACTGTTCCTCATAAGTTATTATTATCAAAACTTAAATCATATGGTATGAGAGGTAAACTTAATTTCTGGCGAACTAATGTTCTTGCTGATCGCACTAACTCTGTTGAAATCAATGTTCACAGATCTTGCAGCCAGTATACTCCTATTGGGATAATTTAAGGCTTCTTAGAGTTTCTTTTATATAGAAATGAAATATAATGTCATTTCACATAGTAAAATATTATAGTTCGCTGATGACACGAAAGTTGTTATTAATTTCCCAGCTAATCAAGCACAAACTAATATAGCTAGACTACACAGTGATTTATCTGCACTTGCAAATCAGGCGACAAATAATG
Source organism: Atriophallophorus winterbourni (assembly GCA_013407085.1). Taxonomy (NCBI): domain Eukaryota; kingdom Metazoa; phylum Platyhelminthes; class Trematoda; order Plagiorchiida; family Microphallidae; genus Atriophallophorus; species Atriophallophorus winterbourni. The sequence continues at coordinate 35,184 of JACCGJ010011627.1, read as the reverse complement.
GTCCTACGTTCTCAACAGCAAAATCAAAATTTTATGAATATAACATGCACGTTACAAAATATTCTAATTCATACTAACAATGACGCAATTCAAATGATAGACAGCGGGCGAGATTAAGGGTTTCGATATTCTGCATCACTCACTTTCAATGTTCAGATAGGCTATCTTATTACTAAAGCCAGGCAATGTATGAACATTATACACAGATCTATAATTTAACCTCATTGTAAAATAGATTTCTATAAATTATTAACCATTGTTCTTCTAGACTATTGTAACATAATATTTAGCAATATAAATAAATCAAATGGCAGAGGTTTAGAAAAGATACAACGTGCTTTCTAAAAATCCATCATCAGTTATAACACCAAACAAATTTGTGAAGAAAGGTGTATATTGGCGCGCGCTCGAATACGGTACGTGATCTTAATTACAACTTAACCTCGATCCGTTATGTTTTCGCAGACTCAAGCATAATGCAATCTTATTCTTTAGAATACTGCCATCGGATGATATAGAAATAAGCTCAAATCTTCATTTAAGTAAATATTGAGATACAATGATAAAATTATTAAATTACCAAGGGTTCGTACTGAAGTAAAAAACATTTTTCGCCTGACTAAATATGATAAAACTCTGAAATCTTCTTCAACATTTGTTAAGACTCAGCTCCTCCTTGAAGGAATTGAAATCACATCTGGCTTCATTCCTTACAATAGAAAAAATACGCAATCTTCTTAACCTAGCTATTCTACCTGATGATCTCTATACTAATGGCATACCTGGTTATTGATGTTAAGTAATTTTCACAAATCTCGTAAGAAAATTTACTCGCTTTTGATTGTTTACTTTCCAGCATATCTTCCCAACACGGACCCAAATAAAACTGAAATACTTGGGACATCGACCTAGTGGAATCAATTTCCTTATTCTCATGGACGAAAGAACTGTTCAAATTCAGGATAGACTAATCAGTTTTGAAGAATCAAAATAAAAATTATCGGAAAATCTGCAACACAACATCACACATCTTCGATGAATATTATCCCTTAAACTTCAGTGCTTTCTGGAACATTCGTTGATTTTCTTTTCTAGCAACGCTAGTATTTTTCTTGTATAATAACAGTTCACTTACTAATTATCTTCAAATAATTTGTAAATACTGTTTACCTTAAATTATTTGATGTACAATTTCGCTACAGTAGTGACCTTGAAAATGTTTTTCCATTCACAAAGTTATACTTGATTGCACTGTTACATAGGGTTCGTACAAAAGAACCCCGATATTCAAACACAGAATCACAATGTTATAATTGAGTAATTGGCCAACAAAGTTTTACTTGAATGCCCCTGCTAATAATATTGACAGCCAACGTTTGGATGACCGATCAACACAGTTGGTCTAAGTCAAACAAATTAATAAAGCTTTGACAATGAGACCCATTATACGTCTAGACCCCATGAAACATTTTTCAGACGTTGGGTGGAAAATTTCTAGAGCAGCTTTCCAGAAGAACGCATGCTTTCAATGCTGTGCAATTTTTATTTTACAAAATGGGATATTTGCTGCGCCGGGCAGTAGAATACGGAAGAAAACTTGAACGTTGGATTTTAGAAATCGTACATCCAGAAATTTCGACAACATAAAAACGCGGTCGGTTTGAAACTCGACAAGTTTCTTCCTCTCACTATCTTATATCGTATATATTTATCTATACTTGCATCCGCTGAACATTATCCTCTCTAAATATTCGAAATCATCTCGAAACGCACAACGTGTCACGCCACGATTAAACAAATGTTTAGTCGTTCTAGACTCTAATTTGTCTACTGTGTTATAAAGTAAGATGCAATTTACTAGACATTGACCCACTATGGTTAAGCAGAATTCGCCTTGATCTTTTTCTTTTCTTCCGAATCACCACAGAGCACCAAGTTAAGCTTAGATCTACCATGCGCTTCCAAGATTGCAATCGTTCTGTAAGACGTAACCGAATGATGCCATTACATATTCCCCTTACTCGCACTAACGTTCGACAAAACTTCTTTTTAATTAGGTATGCGCATCTTTGTAGTTCTCTTCCACTCCATTTTCGCATGCGCACATCTACAGGTAAATTTAAAACACTCGTAGATTCTCTTACTGCTCCATCGCTATGTGAAATTCTCAAAATAAACACTTCTATAGACAATATATTTTGTCACGGTATTCCTGGTTATTGAACCAATTGTAAGTATTTTGTACATTAGCACACGTATAGAACTGTTCACAATGTCCGAAATACATGGTAATATTAAGTGTCAGGTTACTTAGGGTCTATTTATGTTACATCTTTTTCTATTCCCCCCTCATATCTGTCTAGGCCTGGGCAACCTGACAGTATATTAGCCCACGCGCAGTCTCTGACTGTGCGGCACTTTGCCTGGATCAGGCTTATGCTTTCATACATACATCATACATACATCAAAACCTGGGACTAGTATTATATGTACCTTTACTTATTGTATCTCTTTAGGCTTATCTTACCCCCTTTTTGTTTAAACATAGTTATCCTTATTGTTTCAATTCAGGTTTCTATCGTAAACAAATGTCTCTCAAAAAAATTTCGAAACATCTAAAAAAATATTTTTCTGATTATCTATTTATAACGCTGCTGTAGTGTCAGGTTACATAGGGTCTATGCATGTCTCGTCTTAGGTTGGGACTTGCATCACATTTGTCTATTTGTTACATTGCCTTCCATTACATTTTCTATACACCATTATGTATATATCTGTCTTTTATTTCATATGAGGCTTATCAATGTCACATTTTTATCCAAACTTGCAAAACAATAAAATCTACCAAAAAATAAAAAAAGTAAAAAACCTGAAAATCATTATGTTTTTATTGTACATTCTTATTTTTTAAATGATGAACTATTTTACTTTGATGACCTCCCACCATGATGGTGAAGAGAATATCTTTCATTATATTCCAGTGTCTTCGAATACCGAACCATCATTGAAACTGGCTCGAAATCTATCCGCCCGAGATTTGTTCCATTTGCGATTTACTCTCCTACAGATAACGAAAACCCGGCTGGTGAACACATTTTGGTTCGATTCGTCGACAATTCTTCAAGAGTATTGGAGTGCACAGCGTACCCTACTCCCACGCTATTAATCACACCCTCTCTCATTCCCCAGAATTTCTTAGATTTTCTTATTCTGATAGATTTATGTTTCCTTTTCCATCTTCTCAACCAATCTTTCCGTAAAAAAACATGAGTTGTTGCATATATCATTTATTCATCAATTTTTTATGACAATTTATTACAATTCACTCCACTTTTCCATAATTACCTTCCATTTATGTGCTCCATGTTTTCCCATCCTTGCAATTCGTAAATTCTGACAAAATTTAAATGAAACCTTATTGTTATTAGACATTAAAAATTTTTTACTTACTGTATATTCGTTCCCATTATTGAACGGAAAAAATGTTTAAGAATCCCGCTCACTTCGGTCATTTGCACCGTTATATTTTTTTGCTGTTCCAATTTTGATAAACTGATCATGTATTACATGCCTTGGATTTCCAATAATATATATTATTATTATTATTATTATATATCACAACAGTTGATGCCACTATAGAAGAAAATGAAATTGTTTCGGATTTGAATGTGACTGGCAATTTGGAAAATTCCCGTTAGACTATTTCTCATAAATTTTTTTCTTTATTAAACATTTGTGTGGTTAAATTAAGCTGACGCGATGAAAATTAGTTTAAACGAATCAAGCGATCTTCTTATTCTTCTATGCAAGCTTAGGTAGATCACATTAATAGCGTTATCCCGTTTTCTGTTTTTATAGCAGATTCTTCTTCAGATAACTTCTCAAAGTGCTGCTTAAGAAAAACAGCATTTTCTTTTTCCAGCATCAGTTATAAATAATTGCTCCCTAATTTCAATGCAGATTATATCTTGGCGTGGTGATCGTCGAAGATTTCGAACGGACGAAAAGAAAAAAATGGCATTGTTGGGTGCTTCTCTGCAGCTTTGCACTGAAAGAAATTCTGGACGCTCGATTGGCACATTTGCTACTTGCTGTCTTGTTCAAACAATACTTCCTCCTCTACGATCTATTTGGTCTGAATTTTTAGACTACGGTCTATTACCTAGAACCAAGAGACTGCCGAACCTGATGTTCCTGCTCTAAGTAGCAAGCCAGAAAACCTGCGGCTCCCATGGGAGCTTCGACCATAGTGCCAAGCAGGATTGGATTCAGAAGCAAGAATAACCGGCACCCAATTATTGTACACTTTTGTATACCGTATGATCAAACCCTCCATTTAACAACCGATACACGCCCTAATTCATGCCACACACGCCTTTATATGACCATGCCAATTTTTTGAAAAATAATAAATTAAATATTAATAGCCTTAAATTTGTGATTATATCTACCTTCACTTCTTTTAATTTCGCCGATTCTAGTGTTAGTATCCTACTTATAGATGCCAGATGAATTACAACTAACATCCAAATGCTAAAATCTTTTCCCATTCCGAACTCAGTGGACATTATTCTTATAACTGAAACCTGGACAAGAGAGGACCATGCTGACTCAACACTTATGGTAGCCAATTAGCAGATATTCAGGTATAATTGAACTTCGAAACGTGGTGCGGGTAGACAAAGTTATACTTGAATGCCACTGTCACATAGGGTTCGTACAACGAACCAGAATGTTAAATTTGGTTGTATTTTCTACGCTCCGAAAAAATATCATTACGAATTTTCGCTCTTCCTTGAATTTACTGTATATAATAACTAATTTACTATATTGTTGATATGTTTTGCTGATTAATTACGCTAGTGATAAAATCGGCCTGTATTTTTCTGGTGATCTATCACTGCTCATACCATTAACCGATAGATATGAGTACGAAAAACACCTGCCTCGACGGCAAATATGGCGAAATGGTGGCTAAGGAAAATGAGTGCACAGCTTGCAAGCGTTGGGCTCACCCTGGCTGCTTAGGTATATACGAATCACACTACGGGATATATGCAAAGTACCGCTGGTTGCAGTGGTATTGTGGCGGCTGTCATACGGCTGTTACTAATGCAGCTTGCCAAAAGCCAGAGAATGGTGTGACGTCGCCCAGCTCGTCAGATTTTGTACCTGCCCAAACGTTTGCATCATTTGTGAGAGCGAATATGAGTTCTGAGACAACAACAGGCCAGGAGTAGCTGACAAATCTAGCTAGTTACAACGTCCTTCTAAGCAAGCTACCTCTCCTAAGGTGGTAAATGGAGACAGCAATCAAAAAGCGTGTAAATAAGAAGGTCAAAACAATTGCATCCACTGCGAATGTAGACATAGTTAGCTAGTTATCTCGTCCTCCAAAGCAAGCTTCTTCTCTCTAGTTGGTCAACGTAGATGAAACTACGAAAAGGCATATTAAGATCAGTGAAGCCATTAATCAAAAGTAGCAACATGGAAATGTTGCTGGCTCACCTGCACTGGATCAAAATATCCAGGAATTAAACGTACTACGTAAGCAGTTTGAGGCAATGCACGGCACTTTTTATTCTTCAAAAACTAGAAACCGAAATGTACTGGTTTTTAACAGAGCGAAGGCTTTCATTCGGAAATCCAAAAGTCGAACAGATTTTGATCGCCGATTTATCAGCGATCTTATCCTGATGGTAGGTTCGAGGCGTTCTACTCCAACGGTGCGAGTTCACTGTGTAGGGAGATGGAAGATACACAACCGCCCTAGCCAATCATGGTAGAATTCAAATAACAGGCGGATAGGGATGCGTTACTGTCTAGGGCTGAATACATCACCAAAACAACTCTAGACAAGCTTCAGGTTAAGTCGGACAACCCTCTCTGGGATTAGGCAAAACTTATCTGCTTCAAATTGGAGAAACCTAGCTTTAAGGATATCTTTTTTCCGTAAGCCTGATGCAAACCGAACAGCTAGTAAATCTGTGATGATCATACTGAACAGCACATCGCCACGAATCATGCTGTCCGGATTAGATGACGTTGAAGGGCATTTTGCAAAAGAAGACGGTAGTCAAATAGATGTCTCCAGTAGTTCCTCTTCTTCGATGGGTGCGGCCTCAATCCTCAGACAACGGTCCGTAACATCCATGCAAGAGGCTGTTGAACCGGACACTCGTGCTTTAAGTAGCACGCCAAAAACGTGCAGCTACATCGGGTGCTTCGACAGAGCGCCAAGCAGGATTAGTTTCAGAAGCACTCAAAACCAGCGCTAATGTGTGCAGCATTAGGAATAAGTGGGCCGATATCTCTCTTTGTGTGGCTGAGTTACAACCCAGTGTGTCCGCAGTATCTCGTCATTAGTTGCAAAAGACCAGGCTATAGGAGAGGTGGTGGCGTTGCACTCCTCCTAGAGTATGGTTTGCTGAATACAGGCAAGGTTATAATCCTAACTAGTGAAAATGTCCAAGTTGTTACGAGTATCTTGACTTGCTACAAGTCAGCAATTGCAATAGCTTGTGTCTAAGTCACACCCTATGCAGCCCAGCAGGAGATTACAGCGGATTGAGACGCTCGACGAGTTGTTTCAATCAGCTCCCAGCGTACTCATCTCAAGTGATTTGAAACTTCCAGACATAGATTGGGCCGTCCCTGTAGGTTTAGTCACCGAGCAATCCGAAACGTTTATCGTATGGCTCCATGATCATGCGTTGCATCAGCATGTGAGTGAACCTACGAGGTTTCGTAATGGATTCAAGATTCAAGATTCAAGATTCAAGATTTATGGTCTGGACACTCGTATCGACTTGGTCGAATATCTCCTTGTGATACTGATACTGATACTGTCATACACAAAATGAAATGAACAGAGTTTCATCGTGCATTCATTCATATCCACAACGATTGGAAATATTAAAAATGTTTTCTGTGCAGTATCGCCGGACCCGTGGTGATCTTATCTATCTCTATCAGATCATGTCCTCACCCACCCACCCGTGCTTTTCCCTATTCTCCCGCAATACCGAGACAACGCATTTGCGCGGTCATTCCCATAGACTTTGCTTGAAACAGTCTCGTATCAACTGCCGAAAGTACTTTTTCTCTGTGCGTGTTTGTGCTCTTTGGAACAAATTACCAGAAGATGTGGTATCGGCTCATTCCTTAACCGTGTTTACACACAGAATTGACTCCTTCCTCCAAGAAATCCATTACAAAACCCCTTGATGCCTAGCACGTACTCCATTTAACTTTCTGTTTCACTTGTTTACAGGTCTAACGCAACCACGATGCCTCCGTTTCCAATGCTACCGCCTCGCAAATCGGGAAGACGCAATTTCCAAGCGAGCGTGGCCCGCTATATGGCATTCCCGCCCCCGTATTGGATGATACTCCCTGTTTTGTTTTCACCGCACTGTATATAACACCCTGTTAAAACCACTACCCTTGCAGTCGTGAGGTCCAGGTTCGAATCCCGGTGGCGGCAGTATTTTTTGTAAATAATTCGTCATCGGATTTAAGACACATCATTTTTTCCAAATAGCGTTGTCTAACTTCTATATCCCTTATCTCAATTTCAATTTTGTCCAAAGCGACAGAAGTTCAAACAAACCACTGGCTGATAATTGTTAATAAAAATAAATGAATAAATAAAATAAATGCCTACTAACAAACTACAAGTAATAGCGGGTGCAGTGCTCAAGGAAAGTTCCAGCTTTGATGAGCTGGATCCATTTTTTGATACGTTTCCTAATGACACTCTCACTAATGACTCTCCCACAGTTCCTTTTCTCAATCTCTGCAACCATTCGTGCACCGTTTCGCTGAACCAGCAGATGCAAAACTCAACGAAATGGAAATGAAAAGAAAAAGAAAGGAGCGGATAAAATGGGAGAGGGAGATTGCTTTGGAAAAAATCAAAATTAGGATAAGAGAGATAAAAGTTAAACAATCCTATTTGGAAAAAAAGATGTGTCTTCAATCCGATGACGAATAATTTTCAGAAAATACTGCCGCCACCGAGACTCGAACCTGCGACCTCAGGACACTTAGGCGAAGCACATAACCAATACACCACTAGGTCACTGACGAATTGTCTAAATTATAAGTAATTAGATAGACTTTTTATTTCAATGTTTCTAGCCTAGCCAAAATTGGTAGTGGAGATAACGTTTATCGGTTTATTAAGCTATGCTTTTACGCCACAAAAACTATTGCTCTATTATGCTCTTATGACACTCGCTTCATATTTTCACTTTTGCTTGCTTTATTAAACACCATACCATCCTGCGGTTATTTTAGGCTAGTACGCTTTTTTACTGCAATAAACCATTTTTCCATTGATTTTGTTCCATTATCAAAAACTTGAACTTTGGCGGTAGGTTCAACTTTGTTGCATTTGCCACGCTCAGTTACAAACTTTTACGAATTTTCACCGTATCACAGTTGTACTGTAAAATAGAAAGTCTATTTTACTTATTCTCGAAAGTTTAAACACACAATTCATTATTGCACCTCTTGCTGATTAATTACTTCCGTAATAAAGTCAGTATTCTGTTTTAATATTGCATCACAGTTTTTTAGCATTTTTCAACTATGAATAATAAAACTGTTTGTATTAGCGTGAAATGTGGCAAAAAAGTAGCCAAAGGTATTGAGTGCAATGCTCGCAAGCGTTGGGCTCACCCTGGCTGCTCAGCTATACATAAATCCCACTATGGGCTTTATGCGAAATTCCGCTGGCTTCCGTCGTATTGCAGTGATTGTCACAAGACTGCCACTGAAGCCGCATTTGTGTACCACGAACGGCGATCTAGTTTGACGCTAGCTAGTGCGTCTGAATCCGTGTCCGATCGAACTTATGCATCAGTCGCGCGGTCCAATTTAGTCCCTGGGCGGGCTTCGGTGGTTAACAAGGCCAAACATTCGAGCCAGTTATCCCGCCCTCTTGTGCCATCCACCTCTGTCAAGGCAAAAAATAAACCTAAGCCTTATAAAAGGCGGGTGTCCAAGGGCTCTAAGCCACCACTGACCGACGCTAACGTCACTGGTCAAACAATCACCTACTAGTCTTAGACTACCTTCACGAATGGTGTCCAATACAGCAGGCACCCCAAGAAGGCAGGCTAAGACTAATTCCGGTAAAAATGGAAAGCAACATACAAATGTTGTCGGTTCCAACGCCATAGATCAAATTATTCTGGAGCTGAACAGTCTTCGGAAAAAAATTGAATAATTACATGGCCCATCTTCGGCTCGAAAAAATAGAACTCGTAATGTTCTAGTTTTCAATCGTACCGAGCCCTTCATCAAGGAATCCAAATCTCGTAGAGATTTGGACCGCAGGTGTATCCACGATCTCTTTCGCATGGTTGGGATGAAGCCTTCCACTCTCACGGTGCGAGTTCATCGTGTGGGTAGATGGAAGATGGACAACCGGCCGCGACCGATCCTAGTCGAGTTCAAATTTCAGGCAGATCGCGATGTGTTTTTGTCTAAGGCGGAACACATAACTAACGCCACTTTAGACAAACTCCAAGTGAAGCCTGACAACCCTCCTTTTGATAGGAGGCAGTTCACTGTATCTCCGACTGGGATTAACTTAGCTGTAGGGTCATCCGCTCCCCTTCAGCCTGATGCGAAGCCGATCGCTACTGCATCATCAACGATCGTACAGGAGCGTGCATCACCTATGATCTTGCTATCAGGTGCGCACGACGATCTGCTTAGCTTGAATGAAGAAGGAAGCCAGTCAAGCCTTTCTAGTGGCAGCTCCCATGTTATAAATGAGGGCTTAATAGTTAGGCAACGTTCCATTACCGTCGTGCAAGATGCACGCGATATTGCTTCTCCTGCATTAAGCAGTACGCCAAAAAACGTGCAGCTTCCCCGGGTGCTTCGACCGAGGGCAAAGCACGACTCAGCTTAGAAGCGCGCGTATCCAGTGCCACTGTGTTGTACGCTAATGTGTGCAGCATAAGAAATAAGTGGTCTGAACTTTCTCTTCGTGTAGCCGAGCTACACCCGAGGGTTATAGCGCTGTCTGAAACCTGGCTGTCTGCGGTTGATGTTGTGCCAGCTAGTATCAGCGATCAGTATCTTGTCATCAGATGCGATAGACCTGGCGATAGAAGAGGCGGAGGCGTGGCACTTTTCCTTGAATATGGTCTGCACAATACGGGCCCAGGGTTATCACTCGCTATTGAAAATTTGCGGCTAACATCGTGCTGTGCGGATAACATCGTGCTTGTGCGGCTAACATCGTACTAAATTGATTGGCCAACGGTAGTGAGCTGCATGCTGAAACACGCTGGAGTCTCACTGGCATTTCTATTTCTGTTTCCCCCCTCATATCTGTCTAGGCCTGGGCAACCTGACAGTATCTTAGCCCACGTGCAGTCTCTGGCTGTGCGGCACTTTGTCTGGATCAGGCTTGTGCTTTCATACATACATACATATTGAAAATGTCCAAGTTGTTACTAGTGTCCTGACTTGCTACAAGTCAGCACTGGCGATTGCTTATGTTTACGTCACGCCCTGTGCAACCCTGCGAGAAATTAGTCAACTGTTTGAGATGCTTGACGGGTTGTTTCAATCAGCCCCAAGCGTACTCATTCTAGGTGATTTTAATCTCCCAGATAAAGACTGGTCAGCTCCCTCAGGGGTACTCACTGAGCAATCCGCATCTTTTCTCGATTGGATCCACTATCATGGATTACATCAGCACGTGAACGAACCCACTAGGTTCCGCGATGGATGCACTCCATCCACTCTTGACTTGATGCTGTCGTCTCAGCTAGAAGCTGTCAAGAACGTCAAGTTCCTACCCCTTCTTGACAAAAGCGACCACGTAAAGTTAGGCTTCGAAGCGCTGTTGCGTTTTCACAAACCTCTTGCGCGCCCTAGACGTAATTTTAGGCGTGTTGACTGGGGCCTACTTTTACAGTCATCAAAATCTTACCTTCTGTTCTCGAGTGATTCTAGTGTAACTGAAAACTGGGACAGAATTTGCAAATTTCTTAACGGGCTACAAGACCTGCATGCTCCACTGCAATGCGTGAATAAGCACCAGCGGCCACCCTGGTGGTCTCCCAGCGTTCGTCGTTCTATTCGTAAACGTGATCGCTTATGGAGGCAATATAGGCTATCGCTCACCTCTGGTTCGTGGGTCCGTTACAGAACCGCCCGAAACGCTTGTGTCAAAATGCAGCGTGTGCTCAAACAGAAGTTTGAGTTATCCTTAGCCAGGGATGCTAAATCCAACCCGAAAAGGTTTTACAGTTACGCGCAATCTAAAGGAAAAACTAGGGTAAACATCGGTGACTTAAAACTGGAGGATGGACAAGTAGCTAATAGTGACCTAGCTAAGGCGACAGCCTTCTCAAAGTTTTTCAGTAGCGTTCAGCGAAGGGATAATTCTTTACTCACACCGCCTGAGTTGCTTAACTTTCCATCTGGTGTCCCTGCACTAGATGATTTGTCCTTTAATGAGGCGGAGGTGTATGGAGCTCTTATTCATGTTCGTGCTAACAAGGCTGAGGGTTCGGATCACATCCACTCAATTATGCTGAGAAATCTCGCCCCAGTGCTTGCAGAACCACTATGTGAGCTGTTCAATTCATGTTTGCACTCGGCAATATATATATATATATATATATATATATATATATATATATATATATATATTTACACAATCATTTAAAAATGAAAAAGTGCCACCCAAAGTGCACTCGGCAATGGTTCCTCGTGAGTGGAAAGAAGCCATTGTAGTACCAATACACAAAGGTGGTTGCAGGTCGATTCTTGGTAACTATAGACCAGCCTGACCAGCATCGTCTCGAAAGTATTGGAAAGACTTATACGCGACAAAAGCTGCCAGCATTCTCTACTTAGTGTAGCTCAACATGGATTCCTGAAAGGGAGGTCTTGTCTGACTAACCTCTTGAGTTTCCTCAATATTGCTACGAAAAGGTTGGATGAAGGGAAGCCGGTCGAAGCGCTCTACCTAGATTTTAGCAAGGCTTTCGATTCCGTCAGCCACAGATTTTTAGAAACTAAGCTGGCAGCAAAAGGCATACGGGGTAGTTTACTTGCTTGGATAAAATCATTCCTGACAGGTAGGACCTTTAGAGTACGAGTAGGATCTACGTTGTCGATCCAAACGGAGGTGATAAGTGGGGTGCCTCAGGGGTCTGTGCTAGGTCCGCTGCTCTTTCTGATTTTTATCGATGACTTGTCGCCTATCTTGGAGTGCCCGTGCTTCATTTTTGCGGATGACGTGAGGTTCATTGGTACAACGAATGAAGATACTCTGATGCGCGACCTCGAGCGGGTCATTGACTGGTCCATACTTTGGGACCTCCCACTGAACCTCAATAAGTGCCAACTCTTGTCTGCTCTGGTCGACAAGATCACAGTCCAGGTGTCAGGTACTCCTATTAGCGTTGATGCCACACAGCGGGTTAAGGACTTGGGTGTTCTAGTTAGAGCTGACTTCAAATGGGAGGACCAATGCGTTGTTGCAGCGCAACGTGCACGCAATGTGCTCCAAAGGTTGTCATAGCCGGGGGTAGCAGTGGGGATAAGCTCCCACTGTTTATAAAATGCTCCCATATGGCATGCGTCTCAAATAGCCTCTGACAACCAAGTCCAGCTTCTGGCCTGCACGAGTGGCTATCCGAGCCCGGCGAAACTGCTTCTACCAACAGGAGAAGGGGCGAGGGCGAGTGACTGGCGCCTGAAAACCAGTTTGCTTCGGGCAGATGTAGCTCGTTAGCCCGGGAGGGCATTTCATCTAAGGGAAGGAAAACCCTGATTTTAAACCTCCGCTGCCTTTTGGGACACCCGATCGCGGGAAAGGCTTCGGGATAAAACCCTGAGGAAAAACCTGGAACAGAGTCTGGTAGACCACCTCTTTCTGGCAACTCCCTGCTGCCTTGCAGGTCGCACTTGGTTGTGCAAAGGCTAGAGAAGCTGACTCGAACAAACGCCGAGTGGTGCTGGGGACGTCGCTTTGTACCCAAATTCCCAAGAATCTTCTTTAAAGCCGACTCATCCTCCAGGAGGAGATAGTTGCACAAAAGTAAAGTAAATGTGCTCTTTCGGTTGAAGTCGATGCTTTCCAGCAGAAGTCCCGACGTGTTCCTGCCACTTTACAAGGCGTTAGTCAGGCCGCATTTGGAATATTGTGTCCAGGCGTGGTGTCCTCACTATCAGAAGGATATCATTCGACTTGAAAGCGTCCAGCGACTAGCAACACGCATGATTGAGGGCCAGCGTGGGAAAAGTTATGCTGATCGCCTTTGGTCTCTGGGTATTTTCTCTCTTAAGCGTCGTCGTTTGAGAGGTGATTTGATTGAAACCTTTAAGATCTTAAAGGGCTTAAGCGGCGTTAATCCAGATGACATCTTTACCTTAAGTCCTAAGCTGGGCACTCGCGGACACGCACTCAAGCTTGCTAAGGAACGATGTCGACTAGATTCTAGGAAAAACTTTTTCAGCTTCAGGGTGGTCAACTTCTGGAAAAAGCTCCCTGAAGAACTTATCTCCTGTAGTTCCGTCTCAACTTTCAAGCAGGGTTTAGACCGTGACTGGGGTAAGTTATTCTCTGATTACATCCCAGTTCTTATTACGCCTTTCCGTCTACACAAATACTAGTTCGAAACGCGAAGAGTCCAGCGGATACGCATAGCTGATGAGAGGCAAAAACCTCGAAACCGGTCCTGTGCTTCCGGTGAGATTTTAGCGTTTCGGAATGGTATTCTACTCTGATCTATCATGGGGTTGTAATAACCCTCGCGGCAATACGCCGTTGGATCAGTTGGGGCTTAGTTTAGTCCCTTCAGCTACTTATAAAGTAGCGAGTAGACGAGAACTTCAGTTCTTATTACATCCCATAATTACCATGCTTAGGTTGTCCTCCATTTTGCTCGCTATTCACTGTAGCAATTTTAGAGCATCTTCATATTCATGATTCTCCATCAGCTGACCTCTCACCGTGCTGGTGAGGACAAACTGCCTTTTCTTTTTTCCAGCATCGATTTTTGCGCGTTGCTGTCCTACTACTATCCTACTACTACAGCGCCTGGCACCGCGATCATCGGGGATTGCAAACAGAGAAGAAAGAAAAATACCTTTTGGCAGTGCATCGATTATAGCGCGGTGCTCCTCCAACTACATTCTCCTAGTCCTACGACCATCAGAGGTTCCACACGGAGAAAAAGGATTGACTCTTTGGCAGTGGTGGGTGCTTCTCCGCAGCTTTCCACCGAAAGAAATTCTGGACGCTCGATTGGCTTGTCAGCCACTTACTGTCCTGTGCCTACTGAACTGAACTGTTTTTGTTATTTTAATCGTAGTAAGATGCGTATGAAAATGTAAATGAGAAAAAGTTTCAATTATAACGTTTTCTAGGTGCTCACATTAAGACGGCTCAATGGATTCTGGCTGAAAGATTGGCTATTAACCATCTTCATCTTTGTGCAACTTGAACTGAACTGAACCAATTGCGCGGTATTTTAAATATTGTTCTTTTGTGTAGGATCGTCATTCATCTGTTTTTTCAGTGTTTGGACAATAACTGGACTTTTCTGTTTGATAGAGTTTTGTATTTAAATATCAAATACTTCTCTGTTTTTGCCATGTAGATATACAGTTTTGAATGAACGCTCTGTTGCTAGTCTACGTTTTACCGTCGACCTCAACCTCTTCTGCTGACGATAGAACAACGTGAACTAGGCAAACTGTTTCGTTGGACTGTAAACTTGTAGCTTTATACCAGCTAATAGAAATTTGTAGCGGAGCATTTTTTGACGCATGCTTCCATATGAAATTGGTTGGGAACTATGAATTATTCGCTCAAATTCACAAAGCCGCGTCATGGTAGGAGTAGGTTTGTCGTTCCTAATGATTTCACCCGTTTTCCACTTACGTCAGACCACTATTGGTGTATGGTTTTCCGCCAAAATTTCCAGAAACTAAGAATGCAGCCGCTTGCGACCACGATTAAAAGGTTTAAAATGCATTCCTTATGTAGAAAGAGTTTAACGCCCTAAACCCATGTGGCTTAGTATTAGGCGCGTGCGCTACATGGTACTCTCGCGTTGGATATTATTATGTACGTATGAAATCACAAGCCTGGATCCAGGTCAAATACTGCACAGCTGTGAAATGTATGTGGTTTAAAATGCCGTCAGTTCGTCTAGGCCTAGACATATATGAAAGTTAGCAATGAGACTCCAGCTTGTTTCTGTATGCAACTCAGTACTTTTGTCAAATCAAGTTCACACTGTTATCTTCGCAGCACAGAAATACTACACAATCACATGGTACACAATTATTTGAATCCTTGAATGATAAATTTTGCGATTTCTTGAAAAACTTAAGAAACATTGCACTGGATTTTTAACTTGCGGAATGTGCTTTCGAGTAAGGTACGTACAGTCAACTTTGAACATCAGTTTTACGTTTGGACGGTGTGTTGCCTGGAATAATTGGGAAGCTGTACCGCATAAGGCAAGTTTTCTTCATCGTATGTTTTCCTAACTAATGCTACTAAGTTGGAAGTGTTGTGGCTCACAAGGGCTTATCCCTGCGTGGTCTTTCAAGAAGAAAATTAACATTTGTGCTGAGTGAATTAAAGTGAACAGCGTTCGAACACAGTTTCCGTTTCTAATTCTGTTAATTTCAAAATATTACCGACAAACAACCACTGGAATCCATGATGGCGGTTGTGTCGAAGACGAGATTTCACATCGTGTTCGCAAAGGGGGTGTAGCACTTGCTAACCTTCGCCACCTGTGGCGTCGACGCGATGTTTCACTCCATACTAAAGGCCGAGTGTACAACGAAAATTGTTCCAACTCATCAGAATTACTGGAATCGGGCGACCAGGCATCAGTGAGCTGATACGTGAAGCAGATGGTTTGCCAGTTTTTAACATGCACAGACGCATGGAGCGATGGGCAGAACATTTTGAAGCACAGTTTAACTGGACTTCTGCACCCACTGATTTCGAGAATACGGTATACTGTACCCCATGGTCGATTTCTCTTGAGGCTCCGACTCAATCAGAGATTTACAGTGTAGTCCGGAGCCTTAAGCGCCATCGGGCATCAGGTGCTGATGCCTTGCTTCCGTCATTGTTCAAAGATGGCGGTTTCGCTTTAGTTCGCGAATTTCAAGCGCTGATAGCTAACATATGGGCTGAAGAACGCGTTCTAATCCCTTGAAGAGAATCAGTAATTGCTCCGATTTTCAAAAAGGGACGGCGCGATTCCTGTGAAAATCATCGGGCTATCAGTCTCATTTCAGTAGCTCCTAAAATACTGGCGTCCATCCTGCTTCACCGATTGAGTACCAAACGGGAAGAGCAAAACCGTGAGGAGCAAACTGGTTTTCGTGCCGGCCGAGGATGCATTGATCAAATTTTTACACTCCGTCAGTTACTGAAGCAACGCCTCGCTTTTCGTAGACCAACTATCGTGGTATTCCTTGACATCCGAGCGGCGTTCGATTCAATTGATCGTGAAAGTCTTTGGAACTGTCTACTGAGACATGGAGTGCCCGAGAAGTATGTTTGGATCTTGAAAGCATTATATTGCCAAACTTCGGGCAGGGTTCGAGCGTACGGACAATTGTCGTCCTCGTTCAATATCTCCAGCGGTGTGCGGCAGGGTTGCCCTGCTACCTGAGCTACGTGTTTTCAAAACTATAGGGTTGCCTTATCTCGCCGTTCCTTTTTAACTTCTCGATCGACGATGTCCTGAGAAAAGCCTAAGCTGGTTTGGTGGGCGCAGGTGTTGAGCTTCTGTCGGGTGAGAGAGTTACCGATCTAGAGTATGCGGATGACATCGCACTTCTGGGAGATGACCCTTGTATAATGCAACAAGCCCTGGACCGCCTGGCACTTGAAGCTTCAAGGTATGGCATGTGCTTTGCGCTTAACAAGTGTAAAACACTTACCCAGGATTGGAGCGGCTCTCTTCCAATCCTAACTGCGTGCGATGTCAATCTTGAATTGGTCGATGTTGTGTTTTTGGAGCGTGTTCCGGATGACCCAACACTCACGAAAGTTTTAGAAGACGACTGACAGAATGTATATATGAAAGCACAAGCCTGATCCAGGCAAAGTGCCGCACAGTCAGAGACTGCACGTGGGCTAAGATACTGTCAGGTTGCCCAGGCCTAGACAGATATGGGGGAATAGAAATAAAGATGGTAGTGAGACTCCAGCGTGTTTCGGCATGCAGCTCACTACTATTGGCCAATCAATTTAGCACGATGTTAGCCGTACAGCACATAAATGCTGCACGATTGCACATCCGTGCACAGAATGCTTCGTTTTATTTACAACTCCTTTGTATATATATGTACAATTAGCCAATTAGATGAACGAAATGAAGTCAAGCTACTGAGCCAAGCTACTAAGCTAATAAAGCCAAACTACTATATTGATTCAAATTCAAAAACGATCAATACTTCCAAAACAGTGCGAGGTTTGGCGTGCCTAGATTGAACGACCTTGACACCTCCCCCTGCGAAAAAAAGGACGTTCACCTTCGGTCTATGTACGCCTTGTTTCTTGGATCGATTTGAAATGGTTGAACCATTGTTCTTCTTCGTGTTAGGTATCTTCTTTCTGTGTCTCGTCAGTGCGATGTTGTTCAACAAGACGGTTGTCGACTCTTTGCCATTGATCCTCAGTGCTGATAGGTTCATTTTGAGAAACATGCGGTTTCAACGCAGGGGAATCGTTATACTGCTTTTATGCACCACGAGTTGCGTTTTTCTGTGAAGCATTCGCCTTATAGCCACATGGACTACATGTACCGCAAACCGGTTCCTCTTTATAGTCGCTTGATCTTGTGAAATGGCCACGAATAAATTTGCTTTCTTTATAGTTTCGAGAACTGTTTTTGCGACGAATACCTTGCTGCCTGCGTGGTTGTTCATTACGAGCGTTGATTGTTCTTGGAAGCCTTAGCAGCTTTTGAAAAGACTGCGTTGGGAGTTGTTTGCTTTGTAGAATCACTGTCACCTTGATGCGATTCGTTCCGGATATCGTAACCATGTTTGCGTATCAACTGTTGAGTTGTTCTTGATGAAGAATTTGTCTGGCACACAGTTGCGGTTTTTGTTGAACACAGATCTTTCAAAGGCACACTAAGTAAATTCAGTCGTTCGATCCAATCCATTCCAAGCAAATCAAGTTTATCATGAGGTGTCAAGTAAACTAAACCAGTTGCTTGCTCACCATTGAATTCAATCTTACAAGTAAGTTGTCCGTCAATCCGCAGTGGTTCACCAGAGGCATTTCGCACATTCATTTCCGTGGGATAGACTGTTGGGCAGCCAATCTTCTTCCACGTTGAGCGGGAAATCAATGTGACGTCTGAGGCTGTGTCGATTTGCAACGAAACGGTCTTGCCTTGAATTCTCACTGCGACATATTTCCGTCTGCTTGCCAAATCTGCTTCAAAGGTTGCAATGACAGCATTGATTCTGCCCCGGTTTCCATTCGATTTTGGATTATGAAGACTGTTTGCACCGGTCCAATAGTTTGTTCTGCAATGTGACTCTTTGTGACCAATGCGCTTGCACCTGCGGCACTTATAAGTTCTGAACGGACAATCTTTCGAATAGTGCCATCCACCGCAATTCCAACAGGCACTTTTGGGTTTCAATGACGTTTTGGGCGGACTTTGTGAACTACTGTGTGCTGCTGTGTTCCTGTGCACTTGAGGCTCTATTTTCTGTCCGGCGCTTTCAATCAACTTGGTATCATGCTTGAGGTTCACCATTCTGTGACATTCGGCTGCTATGTCTTGAAGGGTCATTTCCGGCTCGTGCTCCAGTTTGCTCAGAATTCTTGTTCGAACGTCAGCGTCTGCTGGTGATTGAAGACTGCAAACGAACATCAAGCATTTGAACTGATTTGGTGACATCGAACCGAGCTTGAATCTTTCACACTCTCGATTGATGATAGCAGCATGCGTAGTGTAGTCGTCTGTTTCCTTTTTCATCAGTTTGAGACAGTTGTAACGAATGCTGAATAAAGAAGATTGTTCTCCAAAGATTATCGTGAGTGTTGCAATGGTTTCGTCAAAGCTGAACTCTCGAGCAGATTTTGGAAGAATATAGTTAGTGTAACGTTCGTGCTCAACAGGACCAAGTTTTCTCAACAATAGGCGAACAAGCCATGCATCACCTTGACCTGCTAGTTCAACTCGGAAAATGTCTTCGTATTTCTGAAACCAAGCATTGAATGTTGTTCCCGATTCTGCATCAAAATGGAACTCTGTGATGGATGCTGCGATTGAGTCAATTGATTGTTGCTGTGTCTGTTCTTTGTGTTCTCCTTTGATATTCAGCTTCTGAGAAAAAAGTTCAATGAGCTGCTTCTGTGATTTTTCGAACTGTGCTTGCTGTTGCTGAATTAATTCTTGCATTTGCTCAAAGCTGATAGCCATTTTTCCGTCGCCAAGTCTGTTGTGTTTTTAGAGCGAGTTCCGGCTGACCCAACACTCAGGGAAGTGGGAAGAAGACGACTGGCAGAATGCTTCGTTTTATTTACAACTCCTTTGTATATATATGTACAATTAGCTAATTAGATGAACGAAATGAAGTCAAGCTACTGAGCCAAGCTACTAAGCTAATGAAGCCAAACTACTATATTGATTCAAATTCAAAAACGATCAATACTTCCAAAACAGTGCGAGGTTTGGCGGTTGTATCTCCGCTGGCGGTTGTGTCGATGATGAGATCTCACATTGTGTTCGCAAAGCGGGTGCAGCGTTTGCTAACCTTCGTCACCTGTGGCGTCGACACGATGTTTCACTCCATACTAAAGGCCGAGTGTACAACGCAGCGGTGCAGGCTACACTCCTTTATGGCTGCGAGCTGATGTTAGGACCAAGTGGCCACAGACTGAGAGAAATGCTGATGCTTGCTTGTCTGCGATGATTGGGACATGTTTTAAGAATGCCTCCTCACCGTTTACCATACCGCGCCTTATTCGCAGAGCCTGGGAGAAACAACCGGGTGGCTAGTTCATGACGTAGCGCGTCGGGATGAAGAAACTCACCGTAGCGCAAGGCTCAATTGGGCGTATTCGTTTGCCTGGGCGGAGCCCAAAAGCTCCACCTAATAGTTGGCTGTAAACCTTACGAGATATGGCTGCAAACCGAAGTCAGTGGCAGCAGTGTATTTTATTATGAGCGTCATATTTCGTTTTTAATCCGGTATTGTTTTATAACAAAACAAAAATCACAAAAAAACATGCATTGAAACTACAAAAAGCTGCTTTTTGCTCATTTGCTTTTGCATATTCCGCTTGCCCGCTTTCCCTTTTTCACGCGTTTGCTTATCTGCTTTTCCTGCTTCATATTGCTTGGCACTTTATCTGGCTCCAGATTTGTGCTTCATGATGATGATAATGCAGTGTTAAGCACTTAGCATACCTAAATTTCAAAAGCATTCTCGAGAGATCAGTGGATCTCAATTGGCTTGATTATTTTCCTATTTTGCCAGGACCACTATAAACTCACGGTGTTATAGACCACATCACCCACGAGCATGTTTATCAATATGCTTGTTGATTCTGTTTATGCATTTTGGTCAGATGGATCGTGGACGGTTGTTCTCGTTTTGTAACTGAATATTATGCTGTGTATGCTTCTCTTCAAGGAGTGCTGTTAGATTATTATTGCGAACAGTGCAAATAATCTGGAAAAATCGAAATCATGGCGAACCATGTACACAAGCATAATGACGAAAATTGTTGAGCAACCTGCTGGGCAACCCGACAGTATCTTAGTCCATGTGCAGTTTGCGACTATGCAGCACTTTGCCTGGAACGGGCTTGTGCTTTCATACAATCATTAAATTTGATTTCGATCCTTGACCCGAGATTGAACCTTAACGTGTTGTTTCATCAAGCTATTTTCATTCTCATATCTGTCTAGGCTTGGGAAACATGACAGCATCTGAACACACGCGCAATCTTTGACTGTGTGGCACTTTGGTTTGATCAGACTTGTGATTTTATTCTTAAAAATAAATGGATAATGGTGTGACTAATGGTTAGGGTAACCAACTAGTATCGCACCCACAAGAAACTGAAAATCATGCGAAAATGACAGATTTAAAGTTTATGTGCTTTCTGCTCACCGCTTTCACTGGCCTCAGAGTGCGTGCAAAAATTTTTCAGACCCGTATCAGTGTCGTAGTTGACAAATTAGTATCCATTTTTGTCAGTTACTCAAGCAAGTTCACACGTTTTGTAGACCATCTATCACGGTATTCCTCGACATCCCAACGGAATTTGATTCAGTCGACCGCGAACGTCTGTGGAAATGTCTGTTGAAACTGGCAGTGTCCATAATTATTGCAGGAGTGATGTTAATTACGTCAAGTCACTTCATGCCGAATTTCATTCAGTTTTTAATGTCTATCACGTTGTTGAAGAAATTTACCGCAGCATTAGGACGTATTCATTTGCCCGGGTAGAGTCCATAGATCCACATAATAGTTGGTTTGACACCTCACACGATATGGCGTCAAAGTTAAATAAGTAGCGTCAATGTAGTTTATTTATATTGGCTGGCTTGCCGAAATACCTCCACGTGGTGCCAGCTGGGTGGGCTCGGTTCTCCGAGCTCAGCGAAAGGTTCGGCGGTGGTGTCTGAGGGTGTGGTGGGTTTTCTCCTGGCAAGCGTTCTCCCTATAAAAAGCCACAAAAATCCAATGATGACATCACGACGCGGCGGATGTGACTCGCCGCTCCAAAAGTCACTGCCCCTTGTCCTATCCAAGGACATTGTATGGTGCACAGGCAAAAACTGAAGTCACCAACCTATCAACGGGGTTATCGGGCTCCGAACTGGAAATTCCCAGAAAAGGGCGTATGAACCGCTTCGTCGGTCACCGGCCACCGATAGGTGCGAACCTCTCTCGCTCCACTGCCTTGTGGGTAAAGGCTCGGGGTGGGACCCCCTAAACGAAATCTCCCCTACTTCGGTGTAGGCAACCGGGTAGTATCATGCCTACGTTCAACGATGCCGATGACAACGCTTTGTACCCCCCTTCTCGCTTTGTACATCTCATTGTTTATGTTGAACGGCACTATATCTGTATCAGATTGTGCAAATATAATAATAATAATGCTCATACAACGACCTTTCACCCAAATTTCGTACCACAAGTCATCATCGTCATGAAGCACAAGTCTAGAGCCAGACAAAGTGCCAAGCAATATGAAGCAGGAAAAGGAGATAAGCAAGCGCGTGAAAAAAGGAAAAGCAGGCAAGCGGAATATGCAAAAGCAAATTCGCAAAAAGCAGCTTGTTTTTGTAGTTTCACTGCATGCGATTTTTTTTGTTTTTTTAATATAAAATAATACCGAATAAAAAATTGACACATAATAAAACACAACTGGGCGCCACTACTTTGTTTTCGGAGTGAAACATCGCGTCCGACGCCAACAAGTTGGGCGAAGTTAGCAAACTCTTGCACCGCTTTGCGAACACGATGTGAGATCTCGTCCCTCACACAACCGGCCAGCAAGAGACACACTGCCAGTAAACAAAGCTGTCGAACCAATTCAAAGGTTTGCCATCGTGCACACAGTTATGTTTGGAAGAGAGCCGCTCTAATCCTGTTGTTAAGCGCAAAGCACATGCCATACCTTGAAGCTTCAAGTGCCAGGCGATCTAGGGCTTGTTGCATTATATGAGGGTCATCTCCCAGAAGTGCGATGTCATCCGCATACTCTAGATCGGTAGCTCTCTCTCCCACAGAAGTTCAACAGCTGCGCCCTCCAGACCAGCTAAAGCTTTTCCCAGGACATCACGGATTTTCTCCTACCGTTTGGTACTCAATCGGTAAAGCAGGATTGACGCCAGTATTTTAGGAGCTACAACAAGTAGCGTCCGACATGGATGTCCGATTTCTCCCTTTCTGTTCAATTTTGTACTTAATGCCATCATTGAATTATGCAGCGAAGGAGCCCCAGATTTCGGAGTTCACATAATGCCAAGTGACAAGCTTCTCGACTTATGCTGATAATATATATCTGCCCTTCGATTCATACACAGATGCACAGGCGATACTGAACAAACTAGCTAAAATTGTGCCCACATTTGGAATGCATTTCGCACCCTCTGAGTCCATTGTTCTGCTGCAGGACATTGACTTATCTAACATCACTTTATTACTTGACAATGAGGCGCTTGAAACTGTAGATCGTTTTAAGCATCTCGGTAGTTGTATTAATAATTCTGCATCGTTAGATGACGAGGTCTCTGCACACATTTCTAAGGCGACCGTATCATTTCGCAACCTGTGGTGTCAGACAGGACAGTCTCTATTACTCAAAGGTAGAGTCTACAAAGCGACAGTTCTGGCTGTATTAGTGTACGAGTGCGAAACTTGGATCTTGCGTAAACAGCACATTAAGCGTCTACAAGTATTTGACAATCGATGTCTCCGCAGCATTTTGGGAGTTAGCTGTTACAGTCGCATACACAACGCGGCCATCTGAAATAAGTTGTTCGGTAGTAATGTTGTTATATTAAAGCAGGTCAACCTGAATAGGTTACGATGGTTGGGTCACGTTTTACGGATGCCGGACCACCGAATTCCGAAACGAATTACTTTTAGGACGTCACATCCCAATTGTCGTAAATCTCGTGGTGGCCAAACCGTCACATGGCATAGGCAGCTAAAAACCATTACAAGTAACCTTTCCAAAGTCGGCGCAGCAGATCTGCCAGGCTGGGGTCCCCGCGACCAGATATCGCAATGGCTAGTTACGCTTCGTGATGTCCCGAAACCTTGTTCTGTGGCGGTCTGGTACCAAGCATCTTCTTAGAGTGTTTGCTTAACCTTGTATGTTGTCAATTAGAGTGACGAGGAAACCTTGTTATGATGCATGGTGGTGACAGCCGCAAGGAAGCTGTCGTGCTGATGTAGCTCTAATCGTTCACGAAACTTGATTGAATGCATGTTTCATTCGAAGTGTAGGCATCTCATCCCAGTTTGTTTGTGCTTACTCTTCTATTTAAGTTCCACCCTTCCCCATCTTTTATGTTTTTACTTTTTCGTGGTTGTGTGACAGTTATATTATATTATATTTGCACAATCTGATACAGATATAGTGCCGTTCAACATAAGCAATGAGATGAACAACGCGAGAAGGGGGATACAAAGCGTTGTCATCGGCATCGTGAAAGTAGGCATGATTACTACACGGGTTTGGCTTACACCGAAGTAGAGTAGGGGAGATTTCCGTTTAGGGGGTCCCAGCACCCCCGAGCCTTTACCCACAAGGCAGTGGAGCGAGAGAGGTTCGCACCTATCGGTGGCCGGTGACCGACGAAGCGGTTCATACGCCCTTTTCTGGGAATTTCCAGTTCGGAGCCCGATAACCCGTTGATAGGTTGGTGACTTCAGTTTTTGCCTGTGCACCATACAATGTCCTTGGATAGGACAAGGGGCAGTGACTTTTGGAGCGGCGAGTCACATCCGCCGCGTCGTGATGTCATCATTGGATTTTGTGGCTTTTTATAGGGAGAACGCTTGCCAGGCGAAAACCCACCACACCCTCAGACACCACCGCCGAACCTTTCGCTGAGCTCGGAGAACCGAGCCCACCCAGCTGGCACCACGTGGAGGGATTTCGGCAAGCCGCCGTGACAGTTAAGCATTCGGGACATGCTACCGGTGTTGTAATTGCGTTTATGATACTGCTGCTGCACGGATGTGTAATTGTGCAGTACTTCTGTACCGTGCAGGTAACACCGTACCATATAAGGTTTCCACTAATATTGAGCTGAATGCGGAAGCACGACGGGCATCACTACCATTCCAATTCTAATTTCTTACATCTATCTAGAGCATGTCAACCTGACAGTATTTTAGCCCACTTCTGTTTATGACGTCATGAACTGTGCGCTTATGACTATGTGATACTCCACGTGTTTCCTAGCAGTGCGATCAACACCAACTCCGGCATACATGCGAGTACACACTTCAATCTCAGTCATTTTCTGTCCACTACATACCTGTGTCGGTCTGAGTAACCCGACCGAACGGCTCACGTGCAATCAATCGAACTGTTCGGCTTGGGATTTCTTACTTCACTTCAAACGCCGTAGTCCACAGCGTGTTTTTCTTCGCACTTCGCAGCTTATTTGTTGTCCCAGTAATGGTTTACCCTGCCACATACGTAAAAACTAATTTATAGTTGCCTTTTTTCGATAAACCCGAAATTTGAAATTGTTTATAATTATATTATCATAAATTATCGGTACATACTATAAGTGGCTTGAATGAAATAATTTGTTCAACTAATCATCGGTTCCATTATTTCTGAATAATTTTATTACTAAATCAGTTAATGCGAAACGCGAGCATTATCGCACATTTATCGATAGTGCTTCTAACGTGCATTATTCACAATTTATTTTCCAGAATCAGTTTTTTCTTGTGCTTGGTGAAAAATGTCTATATCCACAAATGTCTCAGGAGAGGAATCAAATTACGCTGTTGGCTTCAAATTTTGGTCGATAATTGGCATTATCACATTTATTGCCACCGTGCTTGTATCATTATTGAACAACTCTTGCATTGTCGCTGTTCGTCCGGCAACTTCTGAATCAACCGGCACTTTCGTCAGTTTGAACGCCAGAATTCATCTCCAGAAAATCACTTCTTTGGGTCCAAGACCTGCTGGGTCTATTGCAAATGAATTGCTGACACCAGAATTTTTCAGACAAGTTTTATATGACATTGCCTATCAAGCAAATGCGTCAGGATTATCGGCTGCGGTTGATGAACAAATTTCTCAGTATTCGTCATTTCAAACTCACTTTCACGTCTCCAGCTATAATAATCTTAGAAATTTTGTCCTGCGCATTCATGACCCTCGAACGAAATCTGTTCCAAATAATAAATCAGCGTTCATGATCAACTGTCATTACGATTCAGTGATTACAAGTCCTGGGGCATCGGACGATTTTGTTGCTTGTGCCATCATGCTCGAAGTTGCTCGTGTTATCGCAACCGGGAAAGTACGAATGGTTAATGACCTCATCTTTTTGTTTAACGGAGCTGAAGAAAGTATCTTGTTGGCTAGCCATGCTTTCATTACACAGCATCCGTGGTCGAGCGATGTGATGGCCTTTTTAAACATGGAAGGTGTTGGTGGAGGTGGCCGTCTTTTGCTGTTTCAAACGGGGCCCGGAGATGCTGCCGAGTTGTTCATGAATATCTATTCCAAAACATTCAGTCAACCATTCGGACAGGTTCTTGCTGAGGAGCTTTTCCAATCAGGCTTGCTTCAATCAGACACAGATTTTCGTGTATTCCGCGATTTCGGACGAATTCCTGGAATCGACCTGGCCTACACAGATGATGGCTATTGTTATCACACCCCATATGACACGGAGTCTAGAATAAGCGAAGATTGCCTGCAGAAAACAGGGAATGACATTCTTGAATTTGTAACCGCCATCGTGAAAAGCACCGATTTGCAAAATATTTCGCGGTTGGAGATGGCACACGCCGTTTTGGAAAATTCGATGTTAATGAATTTATCATCTAGAGATGTTACTTTGTCGATGCTTCCAAAGTCGACCATTCATTCAAAACTTGAAAATCGTCAGGTTTATTTCGATATTCTCGGTTTGAAAATGTTTGTCATGTCTTGGCGCTGGTGGAGAATTTTAAACTGGTTTATCTGTATTTTAATCCTGGGATATTTGTTTTTTGCCCGTCGATGGAGTTTTGTTTTCGCCGTTGTTGTTCAAGTTTTTGCACAGATTTTTGGTTTTATAATTGCTGCTGTTTGGGGTTGGTTAATTTATAATTATGGGTGTCGAATGAGCTGGTATTCTACAAGACATAATATCGTGGGCATATTCGTGCTTCCGTTCCTGTGCTGGAATGTTTGCTTTCATACATACTTTTTCCAATTTTCAAACGGAATAATGACAAGCTGGTCTCGTGTCCGTGAACTTGCTCGTCGTCTCGGGTGGAATACTGATAACAGCTCTCGAATACCTTTGCTGGAACGTGATTTCTTTGACGCGGCTATCTTCATTGTTTTTCTGATATTCGCTGGCCTCAATATTTTCAATAATCGAATGGTCTACATCCTTGCTTTTTGGTCTGCTGGTGTTTTACTCGGACGCCTCCTCTCCAGCGTTATTCATCCAGCCGACGGATACTTAACTACGGAAAAATTTATTCTCACATTTTTGCCGATATTAATATGTCATGCACATCTTTGTTTCCGTCTTTTCGAATTCATTATTCCTTTTTTGGGAAGAGCCGGCCAAAATGTTCACGCTGACATTATTGTGAGCGTCTGCACCTACTTTTTGATGTTGCCAGTTTTCCTGTTCTTGGCCGGTCCGTTACAGTGTACGACAGCTGAATGCGCTGGGACTTTACGTTTGATTCTATTGAATGCATGTCTTTCCTATGCTATTTTGGTTCACGCTTCTCCCTACGGGTTTCCATACACGGTTAGTCTTTCAAAGCAGACTGACGACCCTTCTATTAGCCCCCGATTCCAACGAGTGGGAGTTTTTCATAGTGACAGATATTTGCGATTTCATCCTGACGATTTCAATTCCACATTGGAAGAAAGCCATGTTTGGATTATTCCGTTCGATGATAATGGCATTAGATATTTGAAGCCAAATTCTTATCCAACCTCTGTTCCATCCTCTTTGCTATCTGTGATTTATCAAACAATTGAACCGAATACAACTAAGGATTTTGGAGGACTCACCGAATTGTTGAACGTTGAACCAACACGTTGCAATGGCTCTCTCCCGTACTGTGGTCTCGCTTCAATCTACCCGTTTATTCACCGTGTTACTGATTTTTATCCGATCCGAACCCATTCTCATAAAGCTCAACCGAAAGCGAAACTGCGTTTACTTTCAAAACAAAAAATAAATGATTCTAATTTTGTCAAACAATGGAATTTCACATTTTCTGTCGATGCTGGACCAGCTTCAACTCAAATTCTACTGCGTTTTAACACTCCATTCGTCCGTCTCGTTTCATGGTCTTTTAATTCATCTTACCCGTTACCTGTGCCAATGCCGATGCCCAAATTAATGCATCCGAGTGACAATAATATTGGTGCTCACTTTTTCGTTAGTCACACGAACGCGGGTGCTGTCAATGCGTCTCGTTTATCATGGAATTCTCTGTGGAAATTCTGGCTGATAGTTAATTCAACAACCGGCGTTGATGATGTTCCTTATTTTGACTTGGCTGTTGTTTCCATACACGATGATCCACATTTGCCTTCAGATTCTTCGGTTGAACTTTCCGACGTTTTATCACGCTTGCCTCCGTGGGTGGTCCCCTTTCACGTCTGCACAACTTACGATCATTATCGATTCGGCATGCGTTAATTACCTGTTTGGTGCTTCACTCATTTGATTGTACCTAATAACGTTGCTATAATATATCTTGCTACAAACGCGCGTTTATTTTCAATTCTTCAATATCGATTCATCTGTTTTGTTTATCACTGTTCTAACCTTATAGCCATACGATGCCACACTCGATTCTTTTGATCCAATCGTCAGCAAAGCGACCAGATTCACGCACGTGGACAGATTACGAAACCGTGGAACAATGTCTAGAAGGTGTTTGCAAAATATACGAAGAACATTTGAAGCGTGAAAATCCAAATGCTCCGACCATAACATACGACATCTCTCAGTTATTCCAGTTTATCGATCAACTTGCCGATTTGAGCTGCTTGGTGTACAATGATTCCACGTTCACATATGTACCACATCCCAAAGACTGGATCAAACAACAGGTGTATTCGCTCTTACGGAATCAGGCAGGGCAATGATATACAAATTGCTATGTCAATCAATAAAAGGTTTTTATCACACTTACTCCCAATTTGTATTCATTTTGTTCGATTCCCCGGCGTGTATACGGTCTCAAATGTGCGTCGTCAGTTTCATGTTACCGTTAAGATGGCTAACCTCAGCTAGCTTAAACCAATCATGATGCCTATAAAAAGAATGTTTACTTGACAGCAGCTTATAGATAATGGGTGTTGTCACCTGGTGATACTAGGTCAAGGTAACATAGTCGGGCATTTTTGACGCTTATGAAAGTAAAACACTATTTGATGTGGATATATATATATATATATATATATATATGCACAAGCTACGGTGATTGACCATGATTAACGGATGCCGGATCACCGACTTCTGAAACAGCATCTCGATCGGACGTTGGCCGTCTTCTGATAATGCGGTCACTGTTTACGCTTGTGGATTTTTCAAAACAGTGTTCGTGGGCGGTCTTGCTGACGAGCCTTGGAGTATTTCTTAATCTCGTATGCAGTCAGGCTAAGTCGACGAATAAAGCGTCTTACATGCGTAGCAGTTAAGCACACGAGTAGCTTGTTGTCACTCTTCTGCTCGAATGAATGCACGTTTCATTAGAGGTGTAAGGAACATCATATTTGTGTGTGATCACTCTTTTATAGTTCGACCTTCCAATCAAATTCAGATTTTTTACTATCATGTTTGCATGGCAGTTAAGCATCCGGTACTTCCTAGCGATGTACTGCTGTTTTTGTTTAAAGTCAGACTTTTAATAATAAGTAGTATATGACGTTCCTAAAGCTGGACGGAAGCACACGACAGGTTTCGCGGTTATTGCCGCGTATCCGTGACCTGACATTCGATGTACTGCTGTCTCAGATGATGATTGCTTATCCAGTTTCATTCTACGTAATGTGGTGCTGTCACAGATTTTGACTGTACAAAACCGTATAAAGTCGACTAACACTTCAATTGTATAGTGAGCATCTCATAAAGTTTCTAAATCGCTTACTAACATTGATTGGTTTCGAATGATTTTCTGTTGAACATTTGACAGTAGTGAATCTTTGGAACTACTTGTTAATTAGATTGCCACAACAAATCTTGACGCGACAGCTTGTGCGGAGAATCGCCAGAAATTGATCCGTTTGATTTTGTTCGCTTCGCCATTGCATCATTGGGTGTGCCAACCTAACGTGTCAGTATTTTCAGTACATCATTTTTCTTTACCGTTCCACTACTGTTTAAAAACCCACAGGGCAAGATCATGGACAACCTTACAGTATCTTAGCCAACGTGCCCGCTCTGACTGTGCGGCACTTTGCCTGGATCAGGCTTGTGCTTTCATACCACCATACCATGATTTGCTGAAATGTCGCGAATCCAGTAACAGCTAAGCGGATAGAAACAAATCAGTTTTTTTCTTGAATACAATCTCTTCTCTCTCTGTTCATTGGAATGATTATCAATCTACCTGATATGGATAGCAAGGTATTTTGAACCAGTACATCAATCTCCTACATTCAATCATGCCAATATCCGAGCCTGATTGCAGTCCATCAACGAAAATCTAGTGATTCAATACATTCTTCTAGTTACACGGTTAGTGCTTCGCGGAAAAGCGCTCTGTGAATTATTTTTAGCCAAACTGGCTGTTTTTTTGCTTTCGTCAATCCTTAACGGCACTCTAAATATATGAAGTCTGCAAAGCCGGACTCGACAGTATCTACCAATTTCACATTTTCATATGACATAATGTCTATGTAATAAGAATCTTTCTATGAAGTCGATACTACACCTCACACGTTCAGAATAGCCATGACTATACAGTACCTAGTGTTTCCAAAAAACGTGAAGCGATTGTCTTCATTAAGCGGTGTTTGTGGTCGATGGGAACGATGTTTATATTTGGTTTCATTATTGCAACTTTCAAGACTTTTGGTTGAAAAAGCATTTACCATTGCAATAACCACATGGCCGAAATGTATGTATATATATGAATAAAATGAAGCGGTCTTCGTGAATGGGGTATGTTGTGGATAGGAGAGCGGTCATATCGAGGTTAGCTCGTCAAGTTTCGATTTGAATATATAGCTAAAGTAGTGGAGTTTACCAAATTCGTGGGTAGGAATACCAAAGATCGCACCGTCTGGAGTGTGACATTTCCAATTTGTGATGATATGATATGATGTTGCTAGCAGTTCGAAGTTGGAATACGTTATCCAGGGGGTGAAATCGTTGCAAGTTATTTATATGCAAGGAAGAGATGGCCTCGCGTTCTCCTTTGTGAAAGTCATCTGATCCGTTCATTTAAGACTCTCGACGTATGGCAATTTTGAAAACCATCGACAAGCTTAGACGCTCGATGATATAAACGTTTGAGAAGCAAACTACTATCCGTTTGGAGCCATTGTGTCCTTGCTTAGGTAGCATAGTCTAGAATTGATTTATATACGCGTTCATCATTTAAGGAAACGAACCCGAGGAAAAACAAGCGTAACATGCCTAGCAGATGTGAGGCGCGTTTGTAAAGAGCTTCGCATTGTAGATCACCTATCAAGCTACCACAAACACGCCTCACGTCTGCTATATATAGCACAATCTGATACAGATATGGTACTGTTCAACAAAAACAATGAAATGTAGCATACGCGGTAACGGATAAGTGAAAATAAACAACTGGATATTTTTTGCCCATTTGTACACGTCGTTTTTATTTGTTATAGCT
Organism: Atriophallophorus winterbourni; assembly: GCA_013407085.1. Classification (NCBI taxonomy): domain Eukaryota; kingdom Metazoa; phylum Platyhelminthes; class Trematoda; order Plagiorchiida; family Microphallidae; genus Atriophallophorus; species Atriophallophorus winterbourni. Next base: position 3,579 of record JACCGJ010011627.1, on the reverse strand, counting down.
TATGATCGAGCAATATATAATATCAAGGGGAAATAGAGATGATGCACTCTTTCCATTGATGTCGGTTCATTGCCATCGTTGCCAATGTGTCGAGCCAAACACTCCTCTTGCACTGCATCCAGGCAAGCGCGTCCGTCCAACCTTGGCTAAACTAAAAGTAAACCTTTTCAAGCCACTCTTCCAAGTTAGCGGCTGACAACCAGCCATTTTTTCCTGTTTGCACCAGCTGATGCACAGAGCGCTCGGCGTGGTAGCCGTTCAGGTTTCATACGCAGGACGTGCCCCAATCAGCGGAGACGACGTCGGTTAATAACTGTCTGAAGACTAATGCCGTTGCTTAATAAGTCGCTGCGCCTGACCTCAGAGTTGCCACCGAACGTGAGCAATCCTTCACCAACAACGTTGACCGAAGACCTCCAGCCTCCTAACATCTGTGCGAATGTCCAACACTCAACCCCGTAAAGCAGTGCTATCGTTACCGAGGTGGAATATATCCTTCCCTCAAAACTCGAGCTGTAATAACGTCTCTTTCAGATGCACTTAAGTTTGGTGAATACCAGTCTGACTTTAGCAGGTGTCGGAGTTCTAGCAACTGACGCAGAACGAAGATTTGGTCTACACCCGCTGAAAACCAGATTGCTCTTCGCAATAAGTGTCCTCCCGAATCGTGGTAATTCTGTGAAGAAGGATGGCGGACAGTATATTAGCTACCACTGGGCTAAGCGAAATTCCGCGATAGTTGTAACCTTCGTTCCGTACTCCTTTTCATGGACTGGTGTTATCATGGATTCACACCAGGTGACAGGTACCCTGTCATCCATCCAAACTTTTGAGAACAGCTCGTGCAATTCTGCTACGACTGTCTCGCCTCCCTTAAAAATACCTTATGGAGCTCACCGGGGCCCGGCGCTTTGTGTCGCCTCAGAGATTGGATCTCTCTCCGCATTTCACACTAATCTGGGTTAGTGACAATGACCATTGCAAAGTAGATTTGGGATATCTGATGGAGGGTGCTGATTGAACTGTTGCTTAAAATATTCTCCATCTTTTTAAACGTCTATGAAGGTTCGCTGTGCACGAACCCTCAATCTCGAGAATGGTTTCATTCAGGCTTTGTGGCTTAGGGCCAGATACTAATCAATTGGTAAAGCCTTTACATGTTACCCACAGCTGACACACTTTCCATATCCGAGGCGCGTTCTTTCCACCAAAACACGTTTCTGCCTCAGACCATTTTCGATTAAGAGTCTAAGACATTTCCGATCATCTTCATACTCTAAACAAGTCGGTAAGGTGCGGCGCTGTATGAGTAGCGTAAGGGACTCAGCAGAGATTCAGCGGTGTGACGATTGACTTTGCAGAATTCTGAGGCAGAGTCATAGGGTGCTTGCTTAAAGTAGTGTCCTTGACTATCCAGCTGGACGGACCGTATTTTAGAATTATATATAATATCTTTATAATATATATATATTATTATATATATCGTATCATACTATATATATATATAAGCTATATATATATTTATATATATATATAAAACATTTGCGTAATAGAAAAACACAAAAGCTCATAGTATAAATGTTGTCATTCGAAAGCCAAATCATTTCGAAAAATATGGTTTGTATAAACGGCTGCACCTGATAAGCCGGAGAAAACGAGGTTAGCAATAGGGTAACCGGAGATTTCGGTGAAAGACGATGCAAGAACACCGAAGACCAATTTTCCCAAAATTTCACCGGTACTGAGAATGGAATAATGAGTGGCTTGTCGGTGTGGACTAGCTTCGCATTTGGTGCACTGCATCATCAACGTGAACATGACTGTTGTGATTGCCCCGCTCACGAACAAGTACAAATTCATTGACAAAGCGCTGAAGCCTGAATAAAGAAAGAAAGTCTGTGTGTGAGTATTTGCGAATTGTTCAGTGTGGATAGCGTTCCGTATTCTGTGTACAAAGGGAATAACCATGGAACACGTATCGCAAGCTTGGACTCCGTGGCTCAAAAGGATATTATACTGCTGGATAGAATAAACCGTCAGTTAACAAATTCGAAGGTGGCTTCCAGAAACTAAAGTACAAATACAACGGCTGAGTCTCCCCACTTCCTTTCAAAGTTATGCATATCATAGGTGATATGCGGGTTTAAAAAAACGATGCGTTATACGATTCACAAAAATGAAATTTATCATAGAATATTGTTGAGGATTATTATCAAACGCACAAGCAAATTTGCCATACAAGCATTTAGTGATTAACTTACATACACAATATTACAGACTTCTAATCACCCAGTGAAACATTTATTTAAATAACGTGAGTCGCAACATACACGTAGCCAATCAGCGACATAACAATTTCCCCAGCCCCGTATTAGCTGTCATTGATAATTTTATTCTGTACGTGTGTTTCCATTGGAATGCCCGTCCCGATACAACTGTTACCGCTCCCAGTGTGGAAACATTCATTTGAAATCTCGACATTAATTTGTTGCATAACGATGTGACTACACGGTAGGTATTCAACTCGACCATATGCGACATCACGTGATTATAAGTTAATCTCTTGTTCATGAACGAATATTTACTATGCATTGGTAAATGCTTTTGCCTCCATAACTTCCTGAATCTTGAAACGTGCCCAATCTCGCCTGACTCAAGATTCCAAAAATCTATCGCTGTACAACACCATATGAATATTCCATATAGGCGAATATTCGCTTCGCTTCGCCATTGCGAAGTGCACTTCGGATATTCGCTTTGATACTATTCGCCATTGCGAAGGGCAGTTAGGACACTTCGAAAATTCGCTTCGCTCCAAAAAAGTGACATTCGTTATTGTCTGGTTAGGAGGATCGAAAGCTACTGTCGTAAGAAAAAATGTCACGTATTGTCTCGGCATGATGGAAAAAATAGACGTTAGGATAAATGTGGAAAGTTGCTTAATTAAGTTATACAAACTGTTTGTAGGGTGGAATTGCTGAGCATAAATATATCCAGTTTGTATCTCAAAATCGTTTCACTAGATGATTGTAGAGCGTCTGACAGTAGGGAGTTTCAAAAGAAACAAAAGCACATCGATTAGAATAATCGACGGTCGTTCCGGTGAGAATGTGGAATATTCAATGCCAATGTACGAGCGCGTGAGGCGAAACACGCGCCGAGACTGGACCTTGACGTGGTGCAGCGGCTTGCGTGCCTCGATGATCCATTGAGCTATACTGGGTGATGTCTTCGTGGCATCTTCAGAGTTACTCATACCAGGTTGGTCAATGGTGAGAAGCCAGAAAAACACAGTCTCCTTGTCCCTCGCGGACATGGTATACCAGAAGAGGCGTATGAATCCGCAAGGATCACCGGCTCGACTGGTTGGGATGATGTCGGGAGTCCCTGCTTGGTCTCTACCTCGCGAATGGCTTGTGAACTGTAACTACAGTATCCGGCCCCGATAGGTGCGATCCTTAATCTCGCTCCGCTGCCTTGCGGGTTAGGCTTTCGGGCCAAAGGCTTGAGGTGGGAGTCCTCACGATCAACTCCCCTACTTCGGCCTGGGCAACCGGGTAGTATCACGCCCACACCCAA
>JACCGJ010011626.1:0-12376 GCA_013407085.1 Atriophallophorus winterbourni | reverse complement strand
ACGTCTATTCCACGCTCTGGCTCAACCGAAGTAATGTTATAATTGGCACGCTTGAATTCAATTTGTTCGCTGCACTGTGGATCAACTACTTCAGGCCACATATCAATGGTTTGTTTCAGGAAGTCGGGACCGTTCAACCAAAATTCCAATCGAGACAATTCCATAACACCTCTGGAGGTCAAATCAGCCGGATTAAATCGTTTACCAACATGCCTCCACTGGCAAGGTATCGTGTGTTCATGTATGAAGGTCAAACGATTCGCTACGAACGTTGAGAAACGACTAGTTCGATTGGTAATATAATACAAAACGGTCATCGAATCAGTCCAAAACAAAACGTTTTTGACAAGTTCACCAAAGGCGGATTTCAGAATCAGATATACACGTACCGCAAGTACAGCTGCGGCTAATTCCAACCTAGGAATCGATACCGCTTTCAATGGATTCACTCGAGATTTTGAAAATAATAGACGAACCGGTGACATGACTGAATCATTATACAAACGTCCATATGCAACAGCGCCATGTCCAGATTCCGAAGCATCGCTGAAAACGTGAAGACTCAAGGACGACATACTCTCATTCATTTCGCTAATGCGTCTTGGAATACGTAACTCCTTGATTGCATGCATGCTGCTGATCCACTTATCACACATTAGTTGAATATCATCACACATCGTCTCGTCCCAACCCAGAGGTTTTCTGCAACAATTTTGTAGTGAAACCTTCCCAGGAAAAATCCAAGGACTCATGAGGCCAAGTGGGTCATACAACCCACTTACAACTGACAACAAACTTCGTTTCGTCGTTGGGCGTTTTGACAGATTCAGATCAAACGCGAATTCGTCAGTGTCTGCATCCCACTTAACACCCAGCATTCTTTCGTTCGGAATCTTATCTTGGCTAATAACTCGAACATTAGGTGCGCGTTCGTCCTCCGGCACATCTTCAAGTAAATTACGATCATTGGAAATCCATTTTGTCAAACGAAACCCTCCCATTCGTAACAATGCAGACAACTGCTCCACCAAGGATTTTGCTTCGAGTTCAGTAGGCACTGATATCAAACAGTCATCCACAAAAAAATTTCTTGAAACATAGTCTCCGATTTTCTTTTCAAATAAATGCCCGAATTGCTCAACCGTTTTGCGCAGTGCGAACGTTGCGCAGAATGGAGACGACGTTGCACCAAAAGGATGAACCGTCATCCGAAACCTTTTAATGGGACCCGAAATGTCATTTTTGTCCCACCAGAGAATTCGAAGAGCATCTCTATCATTCTCTGGCACCTTCACCTGTGAGAACATTTCTTCGATATCAGCGGCGACGGCATAGGCGTGTAAGCGGAAGCGTATCAACACGTCGATGAAATTCGTTGTCAGATTTGGTCCTTGAAGTAGGGCATCATTCAACGATACACCGTTGTGTTCAGCAGCACAATCGAACACAATTCTAAGCTTCTCTGGTTTCTTAGGATTGAAAACAAGATGGTGAGGCAAATACCAAGCATGATTCTCATCTGCATTACTCGGAACGGTTTCGATATAACCAGTAGTCAAATGATGTGCCATTATCCTGTTGTAGCGTTCGAATAACGCACTGTCACGTTCGAATCGAAGCCTCAAGTAGCCCAAGCGCTTTTCCGCTATCCAATAATTTGCGGTAAGTTTACGTCTATCACCTCTCCATGGTAGCGGCACCTGGAAGTGACCGTCAATAAATTTTGATCGTTTTACTAGAGAAAATGCTTCTTCATCTTCACGCGATCGTTCCTTGCTTTCTGTGGCAATATCCGCAAATTCAGTATTGTATAGCCTCCTGATACATTCATCGATGGACCCCTCATCCGTAGAAAAATTTAAACTGAAGACATTTTTCGAGTCTTGGCATGCCGGTCCTTGCAAAATCCAACCCAACAATGTTTTCGTTGCAAATGGACGGCGCCTACCTCCTAATCGCTGTTCCAACGCCCAATGCGCTTCCGGAACGTTACATCCAATCAGCAAGGTTATTTCTTGTCCAACATTCTCTGAGAATGTTAGATCCTTCAAATGATCATATCTTGCGATGATACTATTCGGGGAATTCATTGTTACTTCAGGTAACTTGGAAACCGTGTACGCTTCGGCAACATGAATTACTTCATCCCCGTCAACGGAATGTACATTGAAACTCAATACTGAACTTTTCAATTTTCGATGCAAACCGAGCGAGGTTATCGACACATCAACTGCGACACTAGGCATACCGAATTTCTCAACAAATCTTTGTGAGATCAGAGTGGTATCCGAGCCATTATCGAGTAACGCTACGACTGGAACAAACCCCACAGGCGGTTCAAGCAAACGTAGCACATACCGTGTTGCTTAGCAATAGCCCATCTGTCTTCCACATCAGCCTTCAGATATGTAGGGCAGTCTTCTATTCGATGAGGTCCTTTACACTGGTAGCATTCTATTCGCATTGATGGGGAGTAACTTGTGGTCATGTACACTCTCCGTTCTTCGGACAATTTCAATTTCTCTGATGGCTTAGTTGACCCATTAGTCTCATTAATGAGCATGCCAAACCTGCTCCTGGCGATTCTCGCTTTGCGGGAGACAAACTCAGATAAACGTGCAAAGTCTACTTCTGACCCATCAGCGGCAATCGCATCTGCCAGGTCAGCCCATTGCTGTTGTAGTCCAGCCGGCAAACATTTGACCAATCCATCCAAGGTGGTGACAGAGTTCAAGTCTGCTTCACAGCGCATTTGCTTTAAAGCAATCTGACAACTTTCCATCTTCAAAGCAAGGTTTGATAGACTATACGAATCGCTTCTTACTTTGGCTTGCTTCCACCAACACATCGGTCAATACAACGAGACGAGTGCAACGAACATGAGGGCAGGCCAACATTCCTGTAGGATGTTCGCGTGGGTTGTGTGTTCGCTGAGCTGGCATTGTAACAGTAGGACGTTTCGTCATCAAGCTAGATGACATCGTCAGCTGAACTTCTTGAGAAGTGTTCATAACCATCGTGTTTTCTGATTTTATACGCTCACCGTTCTGTTTGTTTCCTCGTCATTGGTTGTTCTCAAGGTCACGCGTCTTAATGTTCGGTTCCTCATTGGTACATACATGTCGTCCAATTGAACGTGTTGATTCAATGACCGTGTTGTGGAGTGCCATGCCTCGAGGAATTCCCGTATGTAGCGCGTGCGTCCACTTGCAATGACTCTGGTTCCATTCCAGTTGACTTGGTGTCCCTCTTGATCGGCGTGAATTGATAGTAACGATTTGTAGTCGTGCCTCCTTACCGCTGATTGGTGTTCATTCAGTCTGGTACCCAATCTCCTTCCAGTTTGTCCCACGTAATGCATCTCACAATCCGCGCATGGGATTTTGTAGACCACGTTTGTTTTGTCTTCTACTTTCAACTTATCTTTCAATTTGCACAGCTGATTGCGGAGTGTTCGCGTGGGTCTGTGTGCAACATTGATTCCGAGTGGTCGTAGTACTTTTGCAGCGATTTCTGAAACATTCTCAATGTAAGGTAAAGGTTTCCTGACCTGTACGTTCGGTTGCTCCGTAGGCAAGCTTCTCGGCGATTTGTATCTTAGTATAAAGCTCTTCGGGTAGCCGTTTTTCTTCAGGACTTTGAAAAGATATCTTTTTTCCTTTACCAGCGTTTCAGACGAGTTGCAGTGCGTCTGCGCTCGGTTGAATAGCGTTCGTACGCAGCTCCTTTTGTGTGCAATCGGATGCTTGCTTTTAAAGTTTAGGATTTGGTCCGTATGTGTGTGCTTTCGGTAGACACTTGTCTTGAGGGATCCTGTGTCGCTTCTAGTTACAAGGACATCCAAGAACGGTAGGCACCTGTTGCTTTCAGTTTCTTTTGTGAACTGTATTCCTGTGAAGACGCAGTTCAGTAGTCTATGAGCGTATTCTACTTGCGATTTCTTTATTATGACGAAGGTGTCGTCCACGTAGCGTACCCAAAGTTTTGGTTCTATTAGAGGAATGGCAATGCGTTCCAATCTCTGCATTACTGCTTCCGCTATCAGTCCAGAGATAGGTGACCCCATTGGGGTTCCTTTGATCTGCTCATACAATTTTCCGTTGAATTTAAATTGAGTGTGGAGACAAAGGTCCAAGAGCGTCATTAGTTCCTCATGAGTGACTCGATTTCCACCATACGTTGTTCCGTGTTCCGTTAGCAGCGATGAAATTGTTTGCTTGGCGAGTGTGAGGTCGATCGACGTAAATAGGGCGGTGACATCGAAGGAGACCATCAGCTCGTCTTCAGTAATCTTCACGTTTTGCAATTTTCTGAGAAATTCTTCTGCCGATTGTACGGAGTGGTCCGAGCCTCTGACGAGATATAGGAGTTTTCTTCGTAGTTCTTTCGACAATCGATACGTGGGTGCTCCCGGCAGTGAAACAATTGGACGCAGTGGGATACCTTCTTTGTGCACCTTTGGTAAACCGTAGAATCGCGGGATTGAGGAATCTTCCGGTTTCATTCGGAAATACTCGGCACTGGTAATCTATGCATTGAATTTCAGTCTCTTGAGGGCAGCGTTAATCTTGTTTTCTAGTCGTTTCGTTTCATCTTCACTGACTTGTCGGTAGGTGGTCGTGTCCCGCAGTAGTTCTTCAGCTTTCTCAATGTAATCAGCTTTATCCATGACTACCGTCATTCGCCCTTTGTCTGCGGGTAAAATGACTATGTTCTGGTCGTTCTTAAGTTGTTTGATGGCTTTCCTTTCCGCATAGCTAAACATCTGGTGTTCTACGTTTCTCTGCAATGCGGGAATAATTTTCTACCGAACATTTTCTCTTGTTTCCTGATCCAGATCCTGAGATTTGATTATGTCCTCCAGACCCGCTAAGAATTCACTTGCGTCGGCATCCCGATAATTAAAGTTAAGTCCTTTCGCAAGCACCCGTTCTTCGGTTGTTGTCAATTGCTTTGTTGAGAGGTTCCTCACCCAGGTTTCTGCGTAATTATCCCATTCATTAGGCTTAATTCTTTGCGATTTCAGGTCAAGTGTTCTGCGCTTCTTCATTTTTGCTCGGCTCGTTGTTATCTTAATTGCTTTCTCCAGGTCATCTGTTAGTTGCTGCCCAATGTGGACGTCGCACCTCGCTCGTTCTTCATTTATTATAGCTTTGTATTTCTTCAGTCTTTCGTGGGCATCTGTGATCATCATGGAAATCCATTCGCGATTTTGTTTCTCCATTAGTTTTATTGCGCGTGGATGATTGAGGGGGGGACGGCGTTGTAAGCATTTCGGTGTTAGTCGGTTCCGTTGGCATTCGTGTAGAAAGAAAAGCTGTTCGTTCGTTGATGCTGCTCTGTGGCTGTATGTAGCGGCGTGCTCTTTTATACCCGTTTTCAGGCTACAGCATCACACAAGCATCAATCGCTTTTCGAGCATTGCCTCGGCAATAATACATAAGATATAGCAAACGCTGTCCGGAATCGCAAGTTTTCGATTCTATATAACACGCAAATTGCCGAATAAATTTCCAGTAATCCACCGAATTGCCATCAAATGTAGATAACTCTACCCTAGGCAATGAAGCAACATCGTTGACGACCCTTTTGTGACAACTTCACCGCTTCCGACTCAATATGTCGATTAACCGGAACTTCAGCAACATAGTTGTCGTTGACACTGCATCCGCTCAAACGAGCTATCGTCTCCTCAGCAATCACTAAATCTCTCTCTAATTCGAGCTCACGCACAGACGGCCCATGTTTAGAGTCGAAATTAGGACTACCTCGAGATGATATACAAGAGCTACGCGAGGCAGAACCAACAGTGTCACTATCACCATTACAGGCAAGCTTATCAGTAGTGTTCAGACGTTTCGATTTACGTGGCATTATCAAAAATGGCGAAACAAAAAATAAAAAAGGCAAGAACGTCACCAATGTTTGAACAGAAATGAGTAGATATACGAGGGTCCAAGTTGATCCTCGTTCCGCTGGATTGGCGATCCAATTGACCGTATCCAATTAGGCAATTCGATTTGAGTGCTTCCCGTCAAGTTCGGGAAGAAAACGAATACTTCTCGTCCAGTCGGAGAAGAATCAAAATCCAGTTCCAAAATTGAGTACTGTATCGACCAATGTCGTTAGTTAACGCGTAGATTCCCCGTCCCTTGTTCGACAAATTCAGAACCACGATTTGGGTTTACTACGGTACTGTAATTAATGACAGTTACAATAATAATGGTATACAAACCTCAATTATATCGGAACGCACCGGTACAATGGAGTCAAAACTCCAGCAATAATAAATTCAATGAAAATGACGACCTGACGCATAAAAACTAGAAATAGTTAATTTACCAATGTTGTCGTCCAAATTTCCGTATCAAACAACAAATGACACACAAATTGGTGTCCAAATTGAAACAATAAAATGAGCCCAAATACCACGTGCAAAAATATGTGGAATTTAATGGCAGCCAAGCAAAATCAATTAGTTCAACAAAACAAAAATTGTGTACAAGTGGATCGAACAGTATCAAAAATGTATACACAAATAGGTAAAACCGTGAAGAATTAAGAAAAAATCAATTTGTTTAAATAGAAAAATAAGAAGGAATTTTACACAAATTTTTGTCATTTACAATTAGCTCCATATCAAGAACGCAACAGTTTGGCGACGGGTTTATTCAAGTTACGAAATCATGAAACAATCCAAGATAGAAATTCTTTTGCAGCGACAAATGATGCTGATGGAACTTCTACTTCAGAAGCAAGTACCAATCACAGAACCTCGTGCTATTCCACCCTCCGTTGACGGAATTGCGAACAGTATCGCAGAATTCTCCTATGATCCGGAAGCAAACGTCACGTTTGAAACTTTGTTCAGACGTTATGAAGACCTTTTTCGTGTTGATTTTTCAGTCCAAGATGATGCATGGAAAGTCCGGCTGCTGCTACGTAAACTTGGCCCAGCAGAGCTGGCTAAGTACTGCAACCTGATCCTTCTCAAGAATCCTCGGGATAGAAATTTTGATGAGACGATCGAGTCACTGATTCAACTTTTTGGTGAGCACGTATCTCTCTTCAACACTCGTTACAGGTGCCTGAAGCTGAAAATGAACGACACTGACGATTTTCTGACACACATAGCATTGTCAATGGCGATTGTGAACGTTTCAAGTTGCGGTCCCTCACAGACGACCAGTTCAAGTCCCTGATATTCATATGCAGTCTGGTATCTCCGCGTTTCGCTGATATTCGAACGCGACTGCTCAACAAACTTCAGCAAGAACCCTCATTCACTCTCCAAGCCATTGGTGATGAATATCTACGACTGGTCCGTCTCCAAGAAGATTCGGTAATGATTCAACATGGGAATCATGGCACCGACACCGTCCATGCCGTTCAGCAAAGCAATTGGCATTCGTCACAAGTTTCCAGCGCAAAGAAGCCACCATCTTCATGTTGGCATTGCGGAGCCTGGCACTACGCCCGATATTGTCCCTTCAAACAACACCGTTGCAGTCAGTGCAACGTCACAGGCCACAAAGAAGGATGCTGCAGATCCAGAACGAAACAACAAGTTTCGTCGAAACCAAAGATTTCGAGGCCCTTTTCAAAGCCGCAGCAAAACCAGCAGAGGTTTTCATCAGATCAGCCAATCAATGCTGTGTGCAACCAAATCCAGTGCAGCAGTGCACCTTCTGACAGGATTGCAGCTATATCTACTGAGCAGTATGTACGTGATCAGTTAACCACAGCAGTCCGAAACCTTCCCGTGACGGTCGCAGATATCAAGAGGACACTGAACGACGACGAGGTTCTCTCTGAAGCTATCAGGTATGTTTAATCTGGATGGCCTAGGCTAGCACCACAATTGACTGACAATCAACTGTTCCAAAGACGGGAATCCTTATCAATCGTGGATGACTGTCTCATGTTTGGTGCTCGAGTCGTTATTCCCGCTGCTTTGCGTCAACGGGTAATACGTCAATTTCATGCTGGACATCCGGGGCTCAATCGGATGAAAGCAATCGCCCGAAGTTTCGCCTACTGGCCAGGAATGGACGCTGACATCACCGAGTTTGTCAGGCGCTGTACCAATTGTCAACAAGCGGCAAAACTTCCTGCTCACGCAACACCGGTTCCGTGGCCTCGACCTGACAAAGCATGGTCGCGTATCCACATTGACTTCGCCGGCCCACTCAACGGAACCACCTACTTAGTCTTGGTAGACGCTTATTCGAAATGGCCAGAAATCGTCTCGCTCTCTCCTGCCACAAGTTCGACCACAATCAGAGCACTCACTTCACTATTCAGCCAACACGGAGTTCCCAACACCATTGTCTCAGATAATGGATCCCAATTCACATCAGCTCATTTTGCCGAATTCTGCAAGAAGAATGCAATTGAGCATATCCGGACTCCTATCTACCATCCCCAATCGAACGGACAAGCGGAGAGGTTTGTCGACACATTCAAAAGAGCAATGCTCAAGTCTCGAGGGGAGGGGACTACCGTCGACAACTTGCAACGATTCCTGTTAGTCTACCGAACGACCCCACACGAATCCCTGATGAATAGTCAAACGCCAGCAGAGTCACTAATGGGTAGAAAATTTCGTACAGTCAATAACACAATTGTCCCGAAGCCACCGCAACCTCGGGTTCATCAGCATCTCAGTCAAAGGAGCTTCAAAGTGGGATCCAGCGTCTATGCTCGTGATTATCGACAACGAAGAAACCCATGGATCGAGGGCAAGGTTGTATGTCGGAGAGGTAGCGTCATGTTCGACATCCAAGTTGGAAACGATATTTGGATACGCCATCTCAATCAATTGAGACCAAGAGAAGGACAGTCAGAGTTGGAACCAGTGAATCTTCCGTTGGATCTTCTATTTGATACCTTCCAGCTCCCATCTCCTCCGGTTGAAATACCACCTGACAATATCGCTCCCGATCGCGCACTAGAACCCCGACGATGGACTAATCGAAGACGCAAGACTGCCGTACCACTTCAAGTGAACCCCAAGCTCTGTCGGTACTGAGTCACTTTTAAAAAGGGAGGTAATGGGAAAAGACGTTTATTTTCCCTAAAAACTCGATATCTTTGAAGATATTATGACACTATGTCAACATAGATTTGAATTATTGGGCGCGAAAAACATGATTATAATTTGATCATAACGTTTATAATTTGATCATATTCGCCCTTTATTCTCATTGGTCCATCGAGTCCTTGACGCGGTTTTAATGTGCTATTTTCCAAGGTCATTCCCTTTTAAATTCTCAGGCTATATATATGGATGAGTAAACCATGTTTGTTATTATTGGAAGTGAGCTGCTATACGAACTTCTCTGAAGCTTTGGTTTTCTCTCTCAATAGTCGGTTGGACAATATCGTTGAAGCATATCCGGTGCATTATTAGCTCCATATCAAGAACGTAACAAGAACTGTTTAGGCTTAAATCCGTTCTGACATGTAGATCGCCGAAAGTGTTTATCCCTTTATATACGGCGATTGTCAGGCCGCATTTAGAATACTGCGTGCAAGCCTGGAGCCCCTTTTTCAAAAAGAACATATTACTACTAGAAAGAGTCGAACGACTGGCTACCAAAATGGTTGAAGGTATGTTTTGGAAACCCTACGAAGAACGTCTAGTTTCTTCAGGTCTCTTCTTCCTTCGGCGTCGGCGTCTACGGGGTGACCTCATAGAAACTTTCAAAATCCTGAAAGGATTAGGCGACTAGGGCTGTCAAATCCAGTTCTCTCGCGCGATGAACCCCTCAACTAGAGGATATACATTGAAGCTCGCGAAAAATCACAGCCATCTGAATCTCAGGCAACACTTTTTCAGAGAAAGAGTGGTAAGCTTCTGGAACAAGCTGCCTGAGGAACTAATAGCTCGCACATAAATAGGTGCATTCAAAAGGGGTTTAAATGCCTTGTGGCTTTGGCTTTTCCCAGATTTTTTCCCGTGAAGATACAGGTTGTCTGTCGTCAGAATTGTTCATTTTTTGTTCATTTTGAAATTATATGTTCTTGACCACGATTAAAAAATCCTGTTATATAATGCCTTGTTTTAAATGTCGTGTTTTAAATGTACGCAGCAATTTTTGATAGCTAACCTCTCAACGGCTTAGTGAAGAAAAACCTGTAATGGACCAAAATTATAACTCTAGCACTACACACAAAATGGCGAAAAGGGAAAGAACTCACTAAAACACCAAAGGCGCAAATCTTCAATGAAAGATCCGTAACGTCCAACGATATCGAGGTAATGCACACAGGAAAATCCAAAAGATGGAATTAAAGGTGCAGAATGCGCTAAAATGTTGGAGAATCCGTTAATCACAATTCCGGCACGCGGCGACGCACGCATACTTCGCAACCACGGGAGAAGACAAAATACGAGTTCGAAATTGTATTGACCGCCAAAAAGTATATTGTACAAGCATTGATTCAAATGAAGTACACATGGCCAAAAAATGAATAATCATACGAGGCCAAAAAGTGTATGTAGAAAATGCTAAGGTACAAGGGAAAGCAGGTCACTACAAACCCTTTTCGTTTTTCTCAGACGCAGCTACAAATTCTGGGACCAAAGGACCACTTGGAAAACACAGGACGTACCTTCGCATACAACGAGGATACCAGAGAAAAATGAACCAACTTTGGCAGTCGTGGGCGCTCCTTTGAAGCTTTCCAGAGACGGAAATTCTGGACGCTCCATTCGCTTAGCAGCCATTTACAGTCATGTGCCAACTGAAATGAACTAATCCCTTGGCGGCGTGATCGTCCAGGATATCTAAATCACAATAAGAAAAAACGCTTTGGCAGTGGTGGTTGCTTCTCTGCAGCTTTCCACCGAAAGAAATTCTGGACGCTCGATTAGCTCGTTAGCCACATACTGTCCTGTGCAAGCTGAACTGAACTGAACTGAACACTGGTTATAAAGCTATCGGACGATAGTTCAATGGATTTTTTCTCTCGCCACCCATGTAGATGGGACTAATCAGGGCAGTTTTCCAAGTTTTTGGCACAGAGCTCTGCTCAAACATCATCGTGAACACGTCAGATGTCATCCGGATACCGTCGAAGGAAATGTGAGCGCGTGATTGGCTTTTAACCACCTTCAGCACCCGGGCAACTTGAACCTGAACTTGACCCTTCGGAGAGTTATTTTGAACCTCTCATTTATCCATTTTATGTCATACTGTAGTTCACGTTTTTTATTTTTATCGACACAATTTGATAACCTTGACTCCGCTACATGGAGACGGGCTTTGCTAACTGTTATTAATGCGGATTTGCGATGCAAAGAGACTATTAATGCTGCTGAAGCAGCTGCTGATTTTGTTGACTATTACGTACGTACGTACTTCGCAAATCCCCTACTCCAATCCGCATCTTCGCCGATCTACCATGGGCAGCACGGCAAGCCAAGAAAAAGCCGTCATTTGACTGGAAGCAGGATAATGACAAACGTAGTATATACGTACACGGCATTCCTGAGCTTTCCGACGCCGACGAAGCCAAAAACAACATTCACGACTGTGAGCAATGGCGCTTTATACAGCAACAATCTGACATAACCGCCACACTCACAACGTCGCTAAAACGCCTACCCAAGTCTCCGAACTATAAAAGCAATGCCCCCCGAATTACAAAAATAACATTCCAGTCGGAAAGTATGGTCACGTCGGCGCTCGAATGTTGGTACGCGAACCGATGGAAAGCTCCATCAGAAATTCGCCTTCGTTCGTCTATCGATACCAATCGGATTAGACCCGAGACGAAAATTACCGACCCAACACCCGAGGTCGAACAACCGGAATTACGTGAAGCAGCTGCCTCAAAAAACCTACCACAGCCGATCCCTTCCGGATCGGCTTCCTAGGTGGTACACCTCACGACGCCCAACGCAACCGCCATACACTGTCCTGTTGCTATACGAACATCCGAGGATTCACGAACAAATTCTCCGAATTAAAACTGCTTCATTCGACAAAAAACTTTGATCTCATTGCCATCACAGAAACCTGGTTGACCCCAACCATATTAGAAACTGAACTAATGCTCCCAAACATGTTTTCATTCCGCATTGATCGTAAGACTAGAGGTGGAGGTGTCCTACTGTATTACAATCAAGCACTACGCTGTGAAGAGATCGAGAACCCTGATCTGTCTGTTCCTGACACTCTGTGGTGTAGAGTTTTCTTGCAGCACGACGATGTAGCCTTGTTGGGTGTGATCTACCGCCCTCCAAATGCGGATTCTCATACAGACTCTTCTTTGCTGACTGCCATCCGACTCGGACTTTCTCAACACTTCACGCATGTCCTCATAATGGGAGACTTCAACTCCGGGTGTATCGTCAGGCTCGCCCAGC
>JACCGJ010011625.1:0-31306 GCA_013407085.1 Atriophallophorus winterbourni | reverse complement strand
TGGCACTTCGATATCGCCAACGCTTTTGATTGCGATAACCATAGCCTACTATTGAAGAAGCTGGGAAGGCTTGGTATCACTGGAAAGTTGTTGAATTGGCTAAATGACTACCTAACAAATCGCGCTACCCAGGCACGTGTTGAGGGTGCATTACTCAAACCAATCGCAGCAACTAGCGGTGTTCCTCGAGATTCAGTCCTTGATCCGATCCTCTTTCTTGCTTGTGAATAAAATACCATAACTTTTTCGATGTAATATTTCGTTATCTGCGGACGACATAAAGATATCGAATTGCATCCGTAACCCAGATGTTTGCTATCTTGATACGCATCAAACTTGGTCTTTGATGAACAAACTGCCATTTAACTTCAACAAATGCAGGTTTATGAACCGTGGAGAATCGAGTAGAGTTCACATACCATATAGGTTCACATGTCCTTGAAAATTGCAGTGAATAAAAGATTTGGGTGTCAGTTTAAAAACCTCACTTCAAACTAACAGTGCCTTTAAAAAAGCAAGGCGTGTTCTAAATCTACTCAAACGGGTATTTGGGAAAGTTTTGCACAAAGTATTCCTATGGATCATGAATACATACTTGAGACCAGTCATCGAATACGGTGTGCAGTCATGGTCTGTTTGCCTCAAGAACGATGATAAAATTATGTAGCGAATCTATCACCGCTCAACAAAACTAGTTCTCAGCATCCGAAACAAGGGTTATAAAGAAAGGATAGCTCAACTGAATCTGTTCATCTTTCCTATCGACGAATCAGAGGAGACCTTATCTTGCTTTACAAAACATTCCTATCCACGCGGAGATATACGAAGAATTATCGGACTCACGAATATATGCTGGTGGTACCCCATTCCCGCCAAAACTTTGGGTGTATTTATTCTGTCCGTGCCCGTTTTACTTAGAGCAGTTTACCTTCTATCGTTACTCACTCCACTAGATTGCACGACTTTAAAACGAAATTAGAGGAATTTTTATTGAATTATCCGTTTCTTATACACTTACTTTTACAATTACACTTACTTATACTCTGTTAAATCTAATTGCTTAGCACTTAAATTTCAATTTTTACGAACCTATGGTTATTGTTAAGCTTGCTGCTTTTTCGACCATCAAAAACCTTGCATTATCTTGAATTACCTTGCAAATTTTTTCCAAGTTATTCCCACGGATTATGAATACAGAACTGAGGCCTGTCCTGAAATGTAATTCAAAGTAATTCAAAGTTCTAATGGTCCAAAAAGCAAATAATTTACAGTAACCACACATTAAAAATATAGGGAATTCATAAAAAACAACACAAATTTTTTATCCATATTCAAAGTCAGCACGTGTATTCAGGTGCGAGGTTGGGTTTAGTCAAAATATACTTGTCAAGTTCAGCATTGAACAAGTTCAGGCTTGATGCGCAAATGATATGTGGGGGCAGAGAGTTCCATATAAAACAAACTCTGACAGCAAAGAAAAACATTCGACAATTTGATCTTGTAGCCCTGCGATCTGATACCACGTGCTTATTACCGATGAAACAGGTGTTCAAGTGAATGATCCAACGTATGCAGAATGTTGAACAGCAGGATCAAGTCATCCCTGAGACGACGGTACGAAAAGTCAAAGAGGTTTAGAGTTGCAAACCTCTCCTCGTATGGCCTGTTATATAGCCCGGTCACCAGTTTTGTAGAAGTATGCTGTGGTTAACACGGTCAAAAGCTTTAGACATATCTAAGTAACAAGCATGGATAGAGTATCCATCGTCCACGGCTCGAGTCCAATTATCAAGAGTTATGAGAAGATTGGTGAGACAGGAGTGTCTTGTCCTAAATCAAGATTCAAGATTCAAGATTTTATGGTTGAAAAAGCAATTACTTTACAATAACCATGCAGTTGAACTATAGGTACAAGCGTATATGTGTATAGAAAAATGTCAAAATCAAAATAATTCTGGTAACGATAGATTATAAATAGTTCGGGGCATAATTTGGATTGGCTCTCAGGAAATCGTCTAGTTTTAATTTAAATATAGAAAAAGTGTTTGAGCTTACCAAATCGGCTGGCAGGGAATTCCAAGCGAAACAAATACGCACAGAATAAAAATACCTGCGGAAGTTCTGATTGGAGTGGGGTATTTCCAACTTGCAGTTGTGACCGCGGTTGTTGCTGGATGTTCGTCGGTGAAATAGTATATCCAAAGGGTGGGAAACACTGTTAAGGATTTTGAATGTGAGGGGGAGGTCGGCTCGCAGTCTCCTTTGTGCAAACGTCGTCAGCTTCAGTTTACTTAGCCGGTCAGCGAATGGTAGGTTTTCGAGCCCAATGACCAACTTTGAGGCTCTGTGGTGTATGCGATCCAATAGTGAAATGTCTTTTTGAAGCCATGGAGTCCAGGCTTGTGAAGCGTAATCAGTAAGCGGGTGTATGTACGTGTTCATCATCAGAGAAAAACATCTCTGGGAAAAACGTCCGAATATCCGCCTTAACACACCGAGCATCCGAGACGCGCGTTTGTAAACGGCTTCGCATTGTAGACCATTTTTCAGGCTACCGCAAATCCAGACACCCAGGTCTTTTTCTTGTTTGGTGTACTCCAGGATAATGTTGCCAAGCTTGTATGAATGAGAAAAGCTTAGCACACGACCAATGTGCATGATTTGAGACTTCTGCATGTTTAGCGGTAGGTTATTTTCAGATAACCACATTTGCACAGCATCCAAGTCACTTTGAAGCACACTGCAATCCTCGGCAGTGCTGATTTTTTTCCATATTTTTATGTCATCTGCGAACAGAACCATCTTACTGCCGCGTGGTGTTGGCAGGTCATTCATATAGATCAGAAACAGTATCGGTCCGAGCACGGATCCCTGTGGAACACCGCTAGTGACGTCGATTTCCTTTGATAGTATACCGTCAACTCGAACCCGTATATGTCTTTTGCTGAGATAGTCTCGCAGCAAGTCGTACAGTCCTCCAGCAATACCGTGTTTCTTTAGCTTGTTCAGCAGTAAGTTGTGATCGACTCTGTCAAAAGCTTTAGAAATGTCTAAGTAGCATGCATGAATACTGCCTCCGGCGTCCACTACACTAGTCCAGTCGTCCAAACATGTCAGCAAATTAGTTAGACAAGAGCGGTTTCTGCGAAATCCGTGCTGGGCAATTGTCAAGAGTCCGTTCGATTCCAGGTGGCGCACTACTTCTGCAGTGATTATGCGCTCAAAAACCTTCGAAACCGAAGACAGCAATGTCACAGGCCTGTAATTTTTTACTTCAGAACGGCATCCACTTTTGTAAATTGGTGTAATTATTCCCAGCTTCCAATCAATTGGTACCATTCCGACTTGAAGCAATTCGCTAAACAGACGAGATAAAGGTCCCGAGAGCTGCGCATGACAGCTTTTGAGGAGCTTCGGTGAAATTTCGTCTGGTCCCGGAGATTTCTTTGCGTTTAACTTTCTTAAGTGCTGCGCAACCACCATCGGAGTAATTATTATTTCACTCAGAGTGGGACGATCATATCGAATGCTTGGTTCCTGTTCGTGCTCTGCGGATTTCGGTGCAAATACTCCAGCATAAAAGTCTGCTAACAAATCAGCGGTTTGTTCAACGGATTCTGTGAAGCCGGACGAAGTTTTCAGGGCAAAGACTCCTGGTTTAATATTTGTTCTATCGTTTACAAGTCTATACAAGAGCTTCGGATTCTGGTGCATCTGAGTAATCAATTTCGATTGGAACTCTTGTTTATCATCTCGAATTAAGCTGATAACTTTGTTTCTCAGTCGTGTAAATTGTGCCCAAGAATCAGCTGTGTTGGTAGCCTTGTGAAACTCCCACGCTACTGCCCTTTGTTTCATCCACTTTTTGGTCCTGCTACGTAGCTTGAATTTGTTACGTCGAGGATTTTTCTTCGGGACGAGCTTTGAATGTTTCTCTAATATAAGTTTCAGGTGTTGTAGGAGAGAGCGCCAATGACTGTCTGAATCGGAATAATCCAACTGTATGAGACTAATGCTTTGAAGCTCTGCACAAAGGGTACGGTAGTTTACTTTTCTGAAGCATTTCATTCCGTCAAATTTGCGCCTAGCACTACAAACGTAGTAGAATTCTAGGACAACGTGGTCGCTCCGTCCGATCGGCGGTTTATAGATGATAGTTTCTACAGCGGTAGGATCAGATGTAAGTATCAAGTCCAAGGTAGACGGCCTGTCAGCTCCCCTCATACGAGTAAATCCTTTAACGTGGTTATAGAGGGGTGTGTAATCCAAGACTGCTCGAAGTTCGTGTTCAAATGTCTCTGGTGGATGATCATCACGGTTATATAGCTGAGGAAGGTTGAAGTCTCCCATTATCAAAATTTGAGTGTTATATCGCGTTGTTACATATTGCAAAGCAGTAATCAGTTTATTGTTCAGGTCGAGGTTCGCGGTTGGAGAACGGTAAATCACTCCAATAACGCACTGGTCACCAGAAGTAAGAGTTATAGAACACCAAAGCGTGTCGGGTATATCCAGATTTTGGTCATTCATAACTCTGCAAATAAATGATTGTTTGCAGTAGAGTGCTGCTCCTCCGCCATCACTCAAACGGTCACGTCGAAATAAAGTCATGCTTGGTAAAGAGAGTTCTAGATCAGAAAACGAGGTAGTGAACCACGTTTCTGTTATGGCAACTATGTCTGGGTTCGTTTCATCACAAATCTCGGAGAGTTCGTGCAGCTTATTGATCAGGCTGTTTGCGTTCGTATAGATGCACTTAATTGTGTTTTTTATGAGTAATGACGGGGTGTAAGCTGTTTGGTTTAGCAGTTTGCTAGAGAGACTTTGTGTGTTTGTATATAAACAATCAATAAAGTTTGTAGTGTTCGTATCACGAGAGGTTATTGGGGGTCCGACTCTGTCAGAGTCGGAATGCTCACGTTTTTTTGAAGTGGCGCATGAGGTTCCAATTGAACTGTGGCACTTGGCGTAGGTTGATCAGTACTATCCGTTTGCTGAATTTCGGTTTTGATCCTGGGCAAGCTTAACTTTACGTTTGGGGGTAGGTTTTTTCTATTAGCTTTCCATTCACTTTTGATAGTATCAGTCATTTCGGTTGTGAAGAAGGTTAGCTTTAAAGGGCTAGGACCTTGCCCTTTATAGTTGGCAGATCGCGGTATCCTAAAAGCATCCACAAGTACGGTATTTTTAATACCAATTGTTTCGGCTAGATATTTCCACTGTTTGTGGTCGTGCTCAGACTTTTCTTGAGAAGGTACGTCAGCAGCATCTTCTGGAACACCAAGAATTACAATACTTCTTGGATTACGTTCTTCACGAGATTTCTGCGACGACTTTCGCTCCCACCATGGTAGGTCTGCATGGATACGACATTTAGTCTCTGGAACACCTCCAAGAATGTAAGCATTTAAGAGTACGTTTTCCACGTCCTCCGCAGATTGCAGCGTTATTCTTAGAAGGCGAGGATCATCCGTATGAGGAGAATTCAGGTGGCGATTTAATCGAACTATTGATGAGGGTGTAACCGCGGCCAATCTCATCTGACTGCAGACTTTAAACCACTCAGCTAAGTCATGTTTTTGCTTAGCTTCAAACAGCGTTTCCTGCGACTCGGTCACGTTTGTACATATAACGCTTAGGTTTACACCCGCGGACTTTATTTTATAATTTGACTCAGTCATTTTAGTAGTGGATTTTTTGAGATGCGATTTTGAGGTACACATCTGCGCATCCTAAAATGTTATTTCAGTTTGTTTCAAAATCGCTGTTCTACAAGGTTAACCACATCTGCAGCGATAATGCTGATACAAAACGAACACAATAAGAAGTCAGTCATCGACTTGCAGATCATGGTTTTCCCAAGAGCTTAATTTAGCGCCAATTGAACCGAGATGAACATTTGCAACTAAAAACGGAAACAGTCGAATCCTAAATAAAGCAGGCAGTAGAGTAACATATAAAAGAGTAAGAACACTCCACCCCGTATTAGTGCATCTCAAAGATTAGATTGTGCGACAAACTGCATCTACAACATAAAACGCAAAGGTTGCGCGGGTGTTTACTCTGGGCAAACGTCTCGAGAACTTTGCACTAGGGTAAACAAAAATTGGTAACATGTAGGAAAGAAATTACGCAATCCCAGTGAATATCAATCGCTGATTCAGGCTACTTCATTAGCAGAACACGAGCTAGATACGGGTCACAACGTAAATCTTGATAACTTAAAAGTGATAAAACGGGGTGTGAAGTCTTACGTGGAAATACTTCACACTGAGGCAGTTGAAATAACATAGGCTGAGGCAAATGCGTTGAACAAGGTGGATTATGAGGATATCTCAACAATCTGGCATCCGTTTCTGCAGCGGATAAGGATTAATGTGCATAACACCTAAGTTGCACATAGATTACGTAAGCACCGGGTCAGCAAACAGTGTTCGCTCCTGTACACAAAATAAAAAATAGTGATTAACACAGCATTTATGGAGTGTGATCAATTGTCTTGATCACGCCTATCTATCTTAGAACTCTGTTCGCACTGACACCGTTTTTCTGACGAAGCTTCTGTGTTCATAAGCGAAACATTACCAAATTAACCGGCTCTAATCGATTCCTTGCATACTTTCTTTTCACGATTAAGGTTATTCGATCTTCCGTATTTTCCACCCTAAACAGAATGCATCTAGTTACCAGGAATTCTGATCTCAAATGTGCCTATTTTGAACCTAACGAATAATGTAATCTCATTGAAAACTTTGACTTCGCATCATGTAACTTCTTTCAAATTCAAAATAGCTTATAATGAATTTCTTTTAATGCTAGATCTTTTTCATCTCAAAATTTTTTAGAACTTTGTTGTGTACGGGAAGTCGTCAATGAGCCAACTAAAGTTGTGAAGTAGACTATAATCGCTATATTTATTATTTTAATTGATTGATTTTTAACGTTTATCAAAAAGATAATAACATAATAATTTACTATAATACTATAATTCTGCGTTTCTGACTTCATCGTTTAACACGTTTGATAAATTTTATCACCTTGAACGCAATAGGACCACATTATTTTAATGCAAAATTTCAATGCTCTAAATTGTGTAGCGTGATACGAGAAACTCTGGTTGTCCAAACAGATTCACCTTGGCTGCATTCCTTATTCAATTCAGGTCAAACAAACGGAGTGATTTCTTTGAGAATTCGGAGGCAATCACAAAAACAAAAACAAACTTTTGTGTGTTGCTGCTCATAGTATGAATGAATATCAATGGAATGTAGCAAACGCGTATTTTGATAGAAAAACAAATTCAAAATGTGAATCACTGCACACCGCCTCCACAATTCAGCAACACACAAAATAGTCAAAAGAGATCAAATAGGTGCACCTTAAGGTGATAATATTTTTTGCTTATTAGGATATTTAGGAACCTATGGTTGTTGCTTTCTTCAGGTTAAATGAAAACTATAACTGATCTGGTTTCGGCAAATCAGGTTTGTGGTTGTCTGTTACAAATTTTTAGCCCACTGTTTTTCATAACCCTCACCCATCTGAGTAGTGTGAGAAATTAATGTACAACATATAACCTGAAAGGCTCAGCATATTGTTGCAATAAATACCACGAAGCTTTATGTTGATGTTGGAAAATATTAGAAAATAAAACAGCTTTAGTCTTTTAGACGATGTGGTTTTGTTAATCAAGCAAAAGGTGCCGTTCGTTTGGTCAACAAGAAATTCGATAACTTACATGAAAGAAGAAATACTAAAATTCAAACTTTCCTTTAATACCATCGAATTAACTCAAAGAAAGCTCAGTCATTGTATTTGGAAAGCTGTCAAAATGAAGGCATTTTGAAACACTCAATCTATAATTCTTTTCATAGTTAGATGTTTTCGCATCTCAAACTGAGTGGTTCGATTTCAATTTCAGTGCTTGCTTTTTGTTATGTTCAAACATTTTCTTTTATGATTTCTTAATTCGAAAACTTCAGTTATAGTAGAGTTGTTACAAATATGCGCAGACCTATATCGTACTTGAGTATCGTATGTGGAGTAAACGTTCTGCTAGTTGGATCGAATAACACCCAAGGAATCCTGTTATCGTTTATTCTGGAGGAACGTTCTACTATTGAAAGCTATCGTATACCTTTAATTCGTTAACCAGATTGTTTCCACCGGTTACCGTTATATATGGTAATTGTGAAGCTATGTGCTTTTTGTGACCATAAATTCTTGAATCTTGAATCTTGAATGTCTGGGCGTTAAATAACAGACTCTCAATATACAATAAGCTCACAACCTCTATTTTTAATAAATGATTGTTGCGTACCCACATGGAGTAGGCAAAGAGTATTAGTGGTGCTATTTTGAATAAAAAAGCGCGAAAATATATAATATGATATAGGTCATGTGCCATCAAGCGTATTATCAAACCATATTCGTCTTGATACTGAACTACTAAAACCATTTCAGCAGCTAAATTATATAATTTTATTAATAAGATTAAAGCGATTTGGACAATACTAATTGTTTTCGTTTTATATTAAAGTTCAACATTCGTTAATGGCTATTTTTAAATTTATATTAGGATACCAATGCGAAAACGTGATTACTGAGAAATCAATAAAAATATTTAGGCCACAATATGTCGTTAAAGTTCACGCCAAAACTAGCAGTAATGCGACGGATTTTGTTCACCAAATCGTAATATTCCAAAAATACTTTTCAGTTTGTGGTGAATCAGTTAATGCGCGGTCAAAATGAATAGGCTTTTCATATGGTGCATTCCATTTTGTTTTCAAAGAATCAAATCGATATTGGCATTAAATTTATATTTTGTTCGTTGCGATATTCACCGTTGTGCACTTTTGGTGTGATTCATGGCAGTTTTCATCAACCAATGTTTGTTAAAAATCGTGAAAAATATGAATATTTAGGTATGTGGGATGCATCGCCCGATAGCTTTATTACAAGAACTATCAAAAGTAATGGAGTCCATCGTAGCTGATGCTTTGCGGAATCACTTTGAGACCAATAATTTATTCTCCGAGTCACAACATGGATTCAGGAAAAAGCGATCTTGTCTGACAAACTTGCTATTAGCAAAAGAATCTTGGTCTGAGCTACTGGATGCTGGCAACTCGGTGGACGTAATTTATATCGATTTCTCGAAGGCCTTCGATTGTTTGAATCACGAAATACTTTCGTCGAAACTACTCACCTACGGAGTACAGAGTAAACTCCATGCATGGATTAAAAAATGGTTGATATTTCGTGAGATGAACGTGAGAGTCGAAAACGAAATATCTGAGTCGATTAAATTGGCCCGTGGTGTCCCACAAGGATCAGTCCTCGGACCGCTTTTGTTTTAATATATATAAACGACTTGCCAACTTTGTTACAGTCGTCCGTGCTCATTTTCGCCGATGACGCAAAGCTTTGCGGAAGATAAACTTCACAGACGACACACAGAACCTGCAACGGGATCTCGATATGATTTAAACTTGGTCCCTAGAAAACAAAATACCACAAAACACTTCAAAATGAAGCCTATTGTCTCTCAAAACCAAGGTGGGCAAAGATTATTATCTAGGTCGCACTGTTATCAAAACCGCTTCCTCCGAAAAAGATTTATGCGTGATTACCCTATCAGACTTACGAAACTCAATGCAATGTCCACTGACTGCCTGCGAGGCTGAAAGCAACTTGGGTCACCTAAGATGGGTCCTAGGTTCGTTTGACCCCAATATTGTCTGCAAATCGATTTCAACGTAGAAGAAAAAGAAGAAAAATGGCTTCATTCGATTACACGAATTTTTAGCGATACAATTAATTCGACCACCCGTAATAAAATGTGAATTTTCAAAAAAAAGACGTCAAACAAGGATGATCCCACTTCAGTTATTATACTGTCAGTTTCTTCCTCAAATCGAGAATAAATTTTGTATAATCAACCAAATATCGATCCAGGTAAGGAATAAAAGAATGGTTGAATTTTTCAATTCTTGCATACGGGACGATCTGCAAGCCATAAGGACCTCATGCAGTGGGTGTGCATTATCAGACGATATGACTCTGACCAATCTGTCACATTCACGAAAGTGGCGTTCGACGATCCTATCACGAATTTACTCGGTAGAGGAAGAGCTCAATCTTGAAATTAATTTGATTCCCCTTCTGATCATCAAAAAATCCTTTTCTAAAAGACCAGAAAAATTATAGGGGATGCGTAGATTAAAATGGAAACAATGCAAGAAAAAACAAAACCTCTAACTACATCAGGAGGAACAGCTAGAGAACGCAGACGTAAGGCGTAAAATGATAACCTCCCAACCTTCAAGTACTGTGCAGTCACATGATCGGTCCATTTGAGACTCTGTGATAAAATGACGCCAAGATACTTGAAGCATGCACGTCTGGGGAAGTTCGAGCTATGGAAGGAAATCGTGGGAATTCCTTGAAGCAGAGTTTGACGACGCTGACCAGCCGTACATCCGTCCTCATGTTGGATATGCTATACCGGCATGGAATCCTTGGTTGAAAAAAGATATTCTGCTGTTGCAAACACCACAGCGCAGAGAGACAAAACTCGTCTTGGGACTATCTAATTATCCATTCAAAATGTGACTTGAAATATTGAATTTGCATTCGGTAACGTATAGACACTGTTGCACGCCAAACGTTTTCCGTTTTGGGTGCTGGGTATTTAACCCGTTTCAGTTGACGTTTAATTAGGCTCGTAGGGTAACCATGATCAGCAATTTAACGACGAACTTCTTGATGGGCTAACTTTTTATCTGTGGCATCGCTGCACAAGCGTTCAATTTTGTCGAATAGCGATTTCGCAACTGAATTAGATACTTTTAGGGAGATGCGCTGATAAGTACCGCAAGACCGCATCTTTGTCGATTGGCTTACGATAGAACGTAGTGCTTATTTTTCCATTATGCTTTCGCGCGAGACAGTACAATAATGGAAGTGTCCCTTCCGTCGACTCAATCTCCTTTGTTACTTGGATTTTGGGATCCAGGATGTTAAGGTAACTATGGAATGCTTTCAATCTGTCACGTTTCATGATGACGAATGTATCATCGACATAACGTCACCATATCTTTGGCCAAAGAGCTTCATTTTTTAGAGATAACTCTTCAAAATTCTCCATGTACCCATCGCTAAACCTTCTTTTTGCTTATATAACTGTCCGTTAAACAAGAAGTGGTTCATATTCAGACAAATCGCTATACCGTTAACGATTTGCTGTACACTCAAGTTTGTAAGATCTGTCAATGTCACGTCTGAATTAAGTGCATTTGTTGCTAATTCTAGAGCGCTCGTGGTGTCCACGTTCGTGAAAAAGGCGCTTACATCGAAGCTCACCATCATGTCATCCTCGTCGAGCGTTATTGTACTCAAGCGACGAACGAAACCTAAAGAGTTCTGAGTGAAAGAATCCCTGTTCTCGACTAGCGGTTTCAATTAATGAGCGAGATGCTTCACTAATTTGTATGTTGGGGATCTAATGCTATCCACGATAGGTCGCAAACGGACGCCCACCTCATGTATCGTTGGGATCCCGTGGAATCTACGGTCTGAGCAGATTTCGGGTATAGCCATAACCATAATCCCTGACCAAGTTCCTCCTTAATTCCACGCAAGTATCTCGAAATCACCTGTTTACGGTTATTCATAATCGACGTGGTTCTCCTGCTGTCAATAACTTCATAAGGACCTTCAGCAAGGTGTGATTCAACCTTTTCCCTATATTCACTTTACGGCCTTTAGCGGCTCTAGTGATCACTTTTTCTCTTCTTTCCGAAGATTAAAAAGTGCTCGCTGTTCATCTTGCGTAAGGTTACGCTTTTCTGGCTGTTGTTTCTGAATAATACTGGCTATACAGTTGCGTAGTGCGTCTGCCTGTGTTTCCGGTAGCTAAGTTAAGGTAGATTCTACGCAGGGAATGATATTTTCAGGTTTTAAAAACTTTGTACTTAGTGAGAAGTTTAAACCTTTTTCTAACAATCTTGGTTCGGTCTGCGAGAGCGGCCTATCTGATAAGTTATTTACAT
This sequence comes from Atriophallophorus winterbourni, assembly GCA_013407085.1. Classification (NCBI taxonomy): domain Eukaryota; kingdom Metazoa; phylum Platyhelminthes; class Trematoda; order Plagiorchiida; family Microphallidae; genus Atriophallophorus; species Atriophallophorus winterbourni. The sequence goes on along the minus strand of JACCGJ010011625.1, from coordinate 19,250 downwards.
TAGGATATTTTTCAGTTCTGTTATCAAAAGAACTGGTAAAATTACATTTATCCTTAGATGTTGAAAGAGTGGCGAACTTAATTCGCTCCGTCTGTGTGGCCAAGATCTCGGCGTGTTTTCCAGAGATTTTGCAGAAATCCACATCAGATAACTCCGTTCGCAATTCGGACTTCACTCATGTCTTATTGTAACCATGGGGACCATGTTCGATTAGCATACTGCATTGTTGGTCAGATATAGGTGTTAATTATCCGTGAGAGTATCTGCTTCACGAAACTACCGAAGATCCTACTCAGTAGGCAGGACATTTTGCATACCACAGAACACTGTATTAAGGACATGAAGCTACTGCTAATCCACACACCCAGATCTTTCTCTTCCGTAACCCGTTAAAGTTGCTGAGATCCCAGAGAGTATGTGAATTCGGATGATTTACCGACGTTTAACATTTTACATTTTTGAATGTTGAATGGTATGCAGTTTCGCAAGGAGCACATATAAAGTGCTTCGAGATCTTTTTGTAGAATTTGGCAATCTTCCATGGTGCGTACGCTAGTCCAGACTTTGATGTCATCCGCAAATAAGATAATTTGCTGCGTACGATTTCAGGTATATCTTTCGTGTAAACAAGGAATAGTATTGGCCCCAAGACCGAGCCACTTGCAACTTCTACTGGGCTGGATAGTGCCCCATCAACTCTAACCCTGATAACTCTACAAGTCAAGTAATCCTGTATCCAGGCCTATAATCTGCCACTCAGCCCGAGCTACACCAATTTTAGTAGCAGTCTGCTGTGGCTAACACGGTCAAAATCTTTACACATATCCAAGTAACAATCATGGATAGGGTATCCATTATCCATGGCTCAAGTTTAGTTATCAAGACTTATGAGAAATTTGGTGAGGCAGGAATATCTTAGCCTGAATCCGAGCTGTAGGATGGAAAGAAGGTTATTTAGCTCCAAATGTTCATTCATAGAGAGTATGTGAATTCAGATGATTTACCGACGTTTAACATTTTACATTTTTGAATGTTGAATGGTATGCAGTTTCGCAAGGAGCACATATAAAGTGCTTCGAGATCTTTTTGTAGAATTTGGCAATCTTCCATGGTGCGTACGCTAGTCCAGACTTTGATGTCATCCGCAAATAAGATAATTTGCTGCGTACGATTTCAGGTATATCTTTCGTGTAAACAAGGAATAGTATTGGCCCCAAGACCGAGCCACTTGCAACTTCTACTGGGCTGGATAGTGCCCCATCAACTCTAACCCTGATAACTCTACAAGTCAAGTAATCCTGTATCCAGGCCTATAATCTGCCACTCAGCCCGAGCTACACCAATTTTAGTAGCAGTCTGCTGTGGCTAACACGGTCAAAATCTTTACACATATCCAAGTAACAATCATGGATAGGGTATCCATTATCCATGGCTGAAGTTTAGTTATCAAGACTTATGAGAAATTTGGTGAGGCAGGAATATCTTAGCCTGAATCCGAGCTGTAGGATGGAAAGAAGGTTATTTAGCTCCAAATGTTCATTCATAGATGATATGCGGTTAAAAAGCTATGCTTTACGAGACTCACAAAAATGTACATCGCGTCAGATGGTAAAAAATATCAAAATATTGTTAGAGATCATTGTCAAACGTGAAAAACATACTTGTTCATGTGGGCATCTAGTGACTTCTTGAAAACGTCAATGGTCACAGATGGTACCACATGAGTAGGTAAACTGTTCCACAATTGCAAATTGCGAACGGAAAATACGTATTTGCGTAGTTCAACCTGCTATGCTGTTGGTAAAGTTTAGATTGGTGACCACTCAGATGTATATTATGGGAAAGATGAAACAAACGACTGCAAGGGTGCTTTGTTTGATTAAGCATTGACCAAATGAATATTAGTAAATGAAGCGGAAACGCCTGACTTTAACCTGGTTATACGGTTCACAATTTTATTACATTTGTTTCCTAACAAAAGTTTAGATTCCCGGGATTATGGTGTTGACTGCAGTATGTGGCTCCTCACGCAAGTTCTCACCTTTATCCATTTCCGTGTTCGACTACGGATCACGAATTTAAATCACTTTATCATTTTTCAAACATATTTTGAGTGGAGTTCCATTTTTGAGTTGATTTTCGATGACCAGCATTGTTGGACATCAGTGTTAATCGGTGACTTCTTGAAGCGCCATTGATAATTCAAGCGTTTCGTAATTTAGTAATTTCGCCTCAGATATATAGTCGAAAACAATGACTACATGATCACTCTTTCAAAGTGGTGCTTCATAGCGGATATCCTCGATGACATTTTCCTCGCCCGTAAGAACAAGATCGAGTATGGACGGTGTGTTTGTGACTAAGAAGCGAGTGCTGCTTGATATGTGCTTAAATAAAGGAATTTCGTTGAACATTATTCAGAATAGATCATCAAGAAAATTCACCGGTGGTATCTCGCTTTTTAGTAAACTCGGGAGATTAAAGTCACCCATGATCAGGACATTGTTTGATATCTGGAAACTACCAGCTGCTTTTTGTCGTGTAAACTAGCATCGTATGCAACGTCTGGTGACGATGGTCGGTAAATCACACCAACAACATAGTTTTCACCTGTTGCTAATTCAACTGAACACCGAAGTGTATCTTCCAATATGAAATCATTATCCATAATTTCTATAAACTTAAGGTGTTGATCCTAGCAAATAGCATCACAATTCAATTCAATTCAATTTTAATGGTATAAAACGCATATAGCTTCAGAAAAAACAACAGAATCATATGGGCACTACGAATAATATAACAAGCAAAATCGGGATTTGGTTGCTCACTGAGCAGTTCAAGAATCAGGTAAAAATCAAAAAAGCAGAAATTATTTTCGATTTGTGGGATGACATATATGGATGCATGGGGGCAAAATTAATAGTTTTCTTCGATGCACGGGTTAAGGGTCAACAATGCCTCAAGACTTCTCTTGAAAATCTGCTTATTTGGTGAGTTTACAACATAATCTTGTAGATTGTTCCAAGTAATACAAACTCGCACGGCAAAAAATGTCGTCTGCAGTTGAGTCTCGAGTGAGGGACAGTTAGAATATATGTGTGAAATCTTGTCTTATGCGAGCCTCGTAGATTAAGTAAGCATTGTAGCATGAAAACCAAAACCAAATCCCCCCGAAGACGAGGACGTGGATGCAGTGAATTGTTTGTTTTGAGAACCTATAGAAAAGTCTCTTTAGGAATGACAATTTCTGCGATGTTTTGCGATAGACGGAGTTGCAATGGCTCGACACCCCTAGGCTGTTGCTTATCAACACATCCAAGTCCTTTTGTTCCATGGTCCCCGATAGGCTGTGTGTACTAAGAAAATACTGGAACTCCACATATCTTCCTATGTTTACCATGTGACACATTTTGGAAATTGAAAAATAGGCGATTTTTACGGACCAAACCCGGAGGTTGCTCAGATCGTTCTGGAGCAGTTCACAGTCTTCCGGCTTATTTATCCTCGACCACACTTTTATGTCATCCGCGAACAGTACGATCTTACATTAGATAAGCGCCGGTATGTCATTGGCATGAAGTGCGAAGAGGATTTGTTCGAGGACGAATCTCTGAGGCACTCCACTTATCACGGCTATCGACTTTGAAAAGCACCGTCCACAGAGACTTGAACGAGCCGATCAGTCAGGTAATTTTGTAACCAGGCTAATAGTGTGCTAGTGATACCACAACGTTCCAGCTTCTACAAGACAATACTGTGGTTTAAACGGTCAAATGCTTCCGACATATCGACGTAACATAAAACTGTCAATTGCTGCGCGGTCGCATTTTTTTGCTTTGACACTTCTGGTCATATCTTCGCCGAATCTGCTCGGATTTATCCTATTCTGAGAATCCTGTGCTACCTTCGATCATATCTATCGAAAGTTATTTGTTTTGCTCTTGTCAACTGATTACCAGCAAAGTTTTCGTATCGGCGTAAATATCTCAGATTGCTCACGCGCGCAAACGTTTCCCACCGCTAACTATTCTACGGTTTTGGTATCATTGCACAGATCGGGTCGAGCTAAGCATTTTGATCTTTGTTTCTGTATTCTATCTTGTGTGGTTAATAAGTTATATTGGATTATTTGCTAAATGACGAAAATACGGGTTCCAAAGCAAGCACACCGACCTGTCGACCAAACGCCCACCACTCAGCCGAACAACCCACTTCGGGGGCGTGCGTTATTTACACTTTTGCCTCCTGTAGAACCCGAGAGGGCACATCAACCAATCAGGTGATGCATGTGTGTGTTCGAAGTGATTTACTACAGAAACCCGAGAAGTTAAGGGTAGACATTACGTGCGGTGTATGTATTTCTGTCAGCCAATAAGAATTGGCAGTCGTACGAGTAAAATTTGAGTGTTATCAGGCATGAAGGTTTTCCTCGTTTCATGAATAAATGAAATTTTTCGTTTTTTATTAAAAACACGTAAAACATATAAGATTGACAGGCATACAGTTGATTCCCAATGTGAAACAAACAAGCTCTCGCATAGATAGCAATTTTTCTAGATGACCTGAAGAGATAGTAAACAACCAAGCTTCTTTTCCAGAGCTTAGAACATATTCAAGATTCAAGATTCAAAAATTTATGGTCACAAAAAGCACATAGCTTCACAATTACCATATCATAGTAAATATGCGTTCAATAAGAGTTATAAAAAAATCAATTATACGATGTCACGATGTCAAGTAATATGCTTACCCTGAGTCAAAAACATGGGCATCGTCAAATCGTTATGTAACAAATAATTGTCCAAGGTTCGAGAGGTGATAATTGCTTCGGGAACGGCATTCCACAGGAAACAGACACATACCGAATAGAAATTTCGGCGACAATTAGTACGGGAATGGGGAATTTGTAGTGCCGCTGAGTGGCTACGTGTAATTCCTGATTCACGGTATTTGAACAAATGTTTAAGTGGATGATCTGGAGTATTCAATATCTTGTAAGTAATGATAACGTCCTCTTACCAGGTCACACTTTCATTTGTGAATTTTATTCTTTACTCATCTAGTGAAAAACATACGGTTAAATGGATCGTCCTTAAATTTCACATTTGTGGACAACATAGTATAACAATACAACAATAGAGTTAACCTCATATGAACGACCTGGTTGCTTAGTGCTAGTGAAATTGAGGTCGTAGAATGCCATGAGAATCTGATTAATAATGTACAATGCCAATGCTGAATCTGTAAGAATTTTCCCTGTGTGTCAATTTATCGACCCTGAGAGCTACCCATTAACAGCAACAAATTGTCGAGTACTGCTTACGTAGTCGAACACAAGTAGGGATTGGTGACTACAACCCCGCAACACCTGGAATCCGATCAGTTCGACAGATTGTTTTTCCTAGGTTCATACCAAATCCGAGACGGTGAGGCGATCAGAAACAGAGCGAAGTTTCTGAGACTCCTTCGCTGCAAACCTAGATGCTTGAAATCGCTCTTTAGATGACCTCACAATGCACGCGGTAATTTAGGCTGCCGCACACATAGAAGCCAACATCACTTTCCGACTTGGGCAAGCTTAAAATAGTCTGTCCAAAGTGACATTGGTACTGGAATGGATTACCGATCTGCAACACCTTGCATTTTTGGAAATTGAATGGCATATTATTCCGTACCGACCATTCATGGAAAGCATCTAATTCACTTTACAGATGTAAACAGTCCGCAGTTGATATCATCCGCGTTCATATTTTAATATCATCAGCAAAGACAGTCTCTGGTAGGTTATTGATGTAAGTTGATGTAGTAGCTGTTTGCTGAAACCTATCTGCTTCAGCTTTTGTATTATTCGAAAGTCATCACACCCCTCAGAATCTTCAGACTTATCCCGATAGCAAGCATGGAAGTCAGATCATTGGTCAACAGCACAGGTCTAGTCGTTTGGAACAATAAACAAATTTCTCAAACATAAGCGAGATTTATGGTCACAAAAAGCACAAAGCTTCACAATTACCATAACATAGTAAATATGCGTTTAATAAGAGGTATAAAAAACCAGATAAAGGCACCGTCAATTGTGATGGCAATCCGTATTCGTTTGTACTGTAACAATTGTACCGAATGCGCAGTCATATTTTGTTCCGTTTACACGTTGTTACAGCCAGACGAATTCAAATGGCGTGCACTCCACCTACCTAATCAGCTTAAAAATAAAACGTAACTGTAGAAAAGTCAAGATCAGAGCGACAGATGTGTATTCACTACACGTCAACAAACATATGAATCATCATGGGAATTACAATACAGAGGTAGACACACTGACAGCTACTGCATTCTGATTGGCCAATGAGTATTCATGCTGACAGCCACTCCACATCCTTCCGTTTTTCAAATGAACTTACGTACTGTGCGGTTGCGCAAATTTATTTCGTTTGGAGGCTCTGGATCTCTTTCACAGGTCTCGTCTGAATCAATGGGTTCTTGCTTTCTTAAATGTACTCTATTTCTTTTCACAGTTCCGTGTTGCGTATTCACCTCGTAAGATCTTTCACCCGTACGACCACGGACAGTTCCAAGATCCCATTTCTCAGCTCCCATGCCGAAGGGTTGTATCCAAACCGTATCTCCATCAGACAATTCGGGTAGCTCACGTGCACCCTCATCATATACCTGTTTTTCGCGCTCCATGCGCCGTTTTAATTGCTGATTGATGACGTCCCATGAAACGTCATGTCTGGACAGACGGTTGGTAACAATAGGTATCCTCGTTCTTGTGCGTCTACCCATGAGTCTTTGAGCTGGGCTTAATTCTATATCAGTGGATGGCGTATTTCTATGTTCCAGAAGCGCTAGATACGGATCTTCTTTAGCCTCCAGGCATTTTTTCATTATTTTTTTCGCTTCTTTCACTGCCGATTCTGCTTTACCATTGGATTGGCTATGGTAAGGGCTGGACATTTCATGTTTAAAACGCCATTTTTCTGCGAAGTCAGCAAACTGCTTTGCCGAAAATTGTGGACGTCCATCGGATCTGACACTTTCTGGGATACCATACCTCGCAAATTGACCTTTCATTTTCGTCACGATTTCTTCAGCTGATGTGGTACTCAGTTTCTCTATTTCGAAAAAAATCGCTGAAATAATCCACTAAAAGTAAATAATCTTTTGTCGCATGTGAAAACAGGTCAGCTGCAATATGTTGCCAAGGGCGCTCTGGTATTTTGCGACAAACCATTGGTTCTTTTATTTGGCGGTTCCCGAACTTGTTACATATTGGGCACTTGGAGACGAAATCCTTCACTTGGCAACTGACGCCTGGCCAATATACCGTATCCTTGGCTCTTCTAGTGCAACCGTTGATCCCCAAATGAGATCGATGTAACTCCTGTAACATCTTCTTTCGGGCTGAACGTGGGATAACCAGTCGCTCGCCCCGGAAGATCAACCCATCCTCAGTTGATAATTCATCTCGGATTTTGTAATAAGGTCGAATGAGTTCGTCAACCAGCGCGATACTATCTGGCCAGCCAATGATTATCTGTTCCTCGAGCTTCTTCATTTCGTCATCCTCAGCCATAGTTTGTCGGATTCGTGGCAACCTGATATCGCTTTCTGCAAGCGTAAAGTGTACTTCTACCAGGTCCAGGTTAGCAGCGGCTACGGATTTCAATGGAGCTCTAGATAGTGTGTCCGCAAGGACCATGGTTTTACCCGGCTTGTAAATGATTTCGAAATCGTATTTCTGCAGTCGGACTAGCATGGACTGTAGCCGACGCGGTGCTTTGTCGAGTGGTTTTTTTACTATTGTGGTCAAAGGCTTATGATCTGTTTGTACTATAGTCTTTCGGCCAAATGTGTAATCATTGAATTTTTCTATCGCGAATACGACTGCCAGCAGTTCCTTCTCAATCTGTGCATAGCGAGTTTCTGCATCGCTCATCGTTCGACTTCGAAAATCTATAGGTTGGTCGTTTTGCATAAGTACGGCGCCGATACCGTTTTGGCTACTGTCACATTTTATCACTAATTCCAATCGGGGGTCGTAATATCGTAAAACAGGTGCATTGGATATGAGTCTTTTAACTTCTTCCCAGGCATGTATTTGTTGTGTCCCCCAGACCCAAGTTGTATCTTTATGTGTCAGCCGCCTGATCGGTTCCATTATCTGTGATAAGCAAGGCAAAAAACGGCTAAGGTAGTTCACCATACCGTTAAAACGAGCTATACTCTTGACATCTGTAGGAGGAGACATGTGTTTAATGGCCTCCACTTTTGCAGGATCTGGCTTGATACCGTCACTTGATAGGACATGACCATGAAATGTTACCTCATTTGTGCAATATTCAATTTTCGCTTTTTTGAGTTTAATGCCCAGTTCGAGGCATCGTTGAAGAAGTTTGTCTAGGTTCTGATCGTGTTCTGCCTTTGTTCGACCGTAGACTAAAACATCATCTGCTATGCAAATTACACCTGTAAGGTTTTCTATGGCCTGTAGCAGCCGTTTTTGAAATATCTCGCTAGAAACTTTCAGTCCGAATGGTAAACGAAGCCAACGAAACCTTCCAAAGGGGGTTCCGAATGTTGTCAAAAAACTGGATTTATCGTCCAAACACACGTGCCAAAATGCTGAAGACAGATCCACTTTCGTGAAATATCGAGCACCAGACAATCTCGGCAAAGTATCTTCTAACAACGGAAGTCTGAAATACTCTCGCTTGAGGGCCATGTTCAAAGCTTTCGGGTCGATACATATTCTCAGTTCACCTGACTTCTTTGTTACGACGGTAACCTGGCTGACCCATTCAGTAGGTTCTTCTACTCTCCTGATGACCCCAACGAGCTGTAGTCTTTTCAATTCTAACTCAAATCTGTCCTTCACTGCAAAGGGTAAACGACGTATTGGTAAGGCGACCGGTGTTACATTCGGATCAATTGACAACTTACAAAGTCCGGGCAACTTCCCCAATTTATCATCAAAAACACTCTGATACTTTTGATAAATGTCTGTTATGTCCGAATTAATATTATTGATACAATTAAAAGTAATCAGTCCCAGGTTTTCGATCGCCTCAACTCCGAGTAGCGGTAAAAAAATTTCATCAACAACGTACATTATATGTTCTATATGCTTACCGCTTATTGGATTGCGCAGAGTCGCCGTAAATTTCCCCATTGGCTTGACAGTCGTGCCGTTCCACATTCGCAAAACGATTCTCGTGTCAGATAGGGGCTCATTTTGTACGTAGGCACGTGGAATGAGATTAACGGAGGCACCTGAGTCCATTTGGAAACGAACCTTCTTGCCGTTCACCTCGATTTCGGAAGACCGGATGTGATTTACTTGTTCCTCACCGTGAACGACACTGACATTCGAAAATGAGCGCTGCGTATTTGTCGTTGTCGTCCCAGAAAATCGACAGCAATTCGCGAAATGGTTTGCTTTACCACATCGAGTACAAACTTTCTTCCACGCAGGACATAGTTCCTTCTTAAATTCATGTTTCCTGCCGCAAAAACTGCACATTTTTTTCGACTGGATTGTTTTCTCTACATGAATTCTGTTGATGTCTTCGCAAGAATGAGTTCCGAGGGCTTCTGTCTTTTTCTCGGCCGCCTCCTCACTCTTGCAGATATTTATACATTGCCTCAACGTAAGGTCGCTTTCTTTTAATAATCGCTTCGTGAGACTTCTGTTTTGTGCTCCGATAATCAAACGATCCTTGATTAAATTATCCTTCATGCATTTACAGAAGTTGCATGTCTCAGCCATTAATTTCAATGCTCGGATGAAATGTTCGATCGGCTCATCGGCACCTTGGACGCGACAATTGAATTTATATCGTTCAAATGTATCGTTCACTTGACCGAGGCAGTGTTCATCGAGCTTCGCGATGATTGTTTTCCAGTCCTCTGCATCTTCGTTCTCATCAAATGTCAAACACTGTATGAACTTCGTCGCCTGATCGCCAAGCGCATTCCTCAGCGTCGCCATTTGATACTCTTTATCGGTTTTCGTCAGGTTCGCCAACGTCCGAAAATCGTTAAACTGTTGCTTCCACAGTTTCCATCTCTCTGCCAATCCGTCATCATCTTCCATCCTGAGTGGTGCCGGTGGTCGAACATTAAAGCCGCTAAATCGGGCGTTGTCAGTTCTATCCGACGTTTTCTCGTCGTTCATCCTCGTCACCATGTAGAAAAGTCAAGATCAGAGCGACAGATGTGTATTCACTACACGTCAACAAACATATGAATCATCATGGGAATTACAATACAGAGATAGACACACTGACAGCTACTGCATTCTGATTGGCCAATGAGTATTCATGCTGACAGCCACTCCACAGTAACATTTTATTCCCAACTGTCACACCTTCTCATCTGAAAGCATGAAATCTTTCTAAAATGTGTCGACCGTGAGGGGTACATTTCAGACGTTCTGTGTTATCTTGGTTGTAGCAGGTTTTTTACTCTGTCCGTGTCTGTTTTAGTTGGAACAGTTTACCTTCAACCGTTGCTCACGCCACTAACTTGGAAAAATAGATGCACCACTAAGTTCAATAGAAACACTACCAAGTCAATCAGTTGTTGACGTGTTTTAAACAATTTCAGCCGATACGATAGATCACTGTGTTCCAACAGTACAGTCCGTGTCTGTTTTAGTTGGACATTCGCATACCGCATGGTTCGTCATAAACTCATCGAGTTTTGAAGCGAAAACCTCAACAGATTCTGATCGTGTGATTTCTTCCCAAGCTGCAGCATTTTACATATCGAAACTGCGGGGACGAAAGCCCGTGGTGTTTACATATCAGCTCGCATATCTTATTTCGCCTCCCCGTTTTAGTCACCATCTGCGCGGTTATCTGGGCAAATGTTGGCCTCGAGTATGATGGATTATCTACCGGCTCTTCGGCAGTAACCTCTAAGTCGGGTAACGACGGTGTCTTTATGACGTTTATTATCAGTTCATTTAGTTTTTGTATACTGGATTCCATTCCATTTAGACGCGTCTCAATATCATATTCAGGGGTTTTCGTCGCCGAGGCTGATGGTGTTGATTTGGCCTTGCAAACCACTAACTTACATGACTTTAAAACGAAATTAGACGAATTTTTATTGCATTATTCGTTTCCAGAACACTTATATACTGTTTAATCTATGTTCTTATATTGTTTATACACTTAAATTTCAATTTTTACCATCCTATGGTTGTTGTTAAGCTTGTTGCTTTTTAGACCATTAAAAACCTTGAGTTACCTTGAACCCACTAGCATGGTTTTGACGTAGGTCAGTGGTCGCTATGCCGACAACATTGCTGTAACCACACAGCAACCCAATTCAACTTAACACAGCGGTCAACATGAGCAAAAGTACATTACTAACGGGGCTAATGATCAACAAATAATACATAGGCAGACCCGGTATACTCGTTCAGGGCAAGGCCATTAAAATAATGGTTAAAAGAACGCTTGAAAAGAGATAAATTTTTATTGATAACAAATTCCAAATCGACAAGTATTTCATCTTCAATCGTCATCACCCACGTTAGATTCAGTTTCTTCAGTTAATCCTAAAGGGGCAATCATGTAGGGCGGGATCGGATTGCAGGGTATAGGGTTTCGTTAACCCTATTCATTGCATTCAAAGATACAATATATCTCCACCTGTTGCGCGTGCTCATGGCTACGTAAAACCACTTCATAAACAAGGCACCAGGTTGCTGTAAACATGTTAAGTAATTAAGATGAACATACTCTTTTGGCAACATTCCGTATAATGTGCACACGACACAGAAACTGGTGTGCTGCTGGCATTTCAGCTCTCACTGCAGCCTGAGTGGCAGCGCTGTCATCCATCATGACCGACAGAATGCTAACAGGGTTAGCGAATTCCAAAAACTTTCGTAGGAACAAAGATATGGACGCTGTGGTCTCCGTCCGCAACCATCCGAAGCAAACAGGAATACCCTTACAGCAGCCATCTACCACAACCATGACGAATAAGTGGTACTTTTCACGGCAACTCTTGAAAGTTGAGTCAATGCCAATGGAATGAGGAACCGGCGGCAAAGCGTTATCTGTTCATTCGTCATAAATATGAAATGAGTGAGATTGCTCTCAGCATCAGTTTCCATAGAACAACGGCCGGATGTATTGAGCTGGGAGCTCAAGTCGTATAAAGAACTTGCGGTTTTGCGACTCGCCAGCAGCTTCCATCGCATGTTTCTTACGTCACACGGCGTGACGTATTTCCCCATCTGCGTTCGAATATAATTGCATATGTTGAACGATGGAGTATTGTTCAACAACCAAGGGGTTATCGTTGGCATCTTGTCCAGTGAGAGGCGCCTATTAATAAACTAATGGGATGGTTGTGCTCCAAGGAACTCGAGAGACACCAAACCTTTCACTACGCAACCTTGAGATGAGTATTCTTGACCCACATCCGATCTTACGGGATTGCGTTCGACGAATTCCTCGGGAAGATGGCTGGTGTCGTCCAGCTTTTACGCATTCGTAAGTCCGGGATCTGCAAATTATCAAAGTTAAGCTAACACAAACCTGGCATTTGGGGCTGTGCTCCGAATGTAATACGATGAACCAGTGGAGCTTTGAAACCTGGAAATAGCACCTGCTGCTTCAACTAGGGATTCAAATTGTATGGGGTCGGCAACGGTTCCGAAAATTTCTGCAAAAACCTGCTGCGTGTAGGCTATGCAGCGCTTTTTAAAGGGCGGCCAGATGCCATGATTGGCCTAAAAATAAACGCATTCTGATTCGTGCCCCTTGAACGTACACGATTCAAAATCAAACCAAGTTCAAATGTCCGACCGTCCTACGCAATCGAGATTACGACAAATTGTGCGCAGTAATCAAGGTCAAAATAAGCAAAATGGTCCGTGAAGCAATAGGTTAATGACAGGTCAGAAAAACAGTGGGGAAGGCGATATTGACGGAACAGAAAGAAGCAACATCGCTCACCAAAGCCAGCATGGCTTTCGTTGCACGCGGACTTTCTGTTCCTTTCATCCTTCATCAGATCTGCACACTTTTCAATCGAAGGTATTTTGTCATTAACAAGATTTTGCTCCGATGCACACACACGGGAACTCGAATCAGCATAAATACTAATCACGTCGACTGGTGACACTTCATAGTTTGATGTAGCAGCACCACAACCTTCCGGACTGTTCCGCCGATCACGTGAAATGGACATATCAGCATCTCGGTCAGGTCCCCCGTCAAACCCGAAATCAAATACGTTCTTTCACGGAGAATAACTATCAACGCTCGAATTGGCTCGTTTTCGTTTTGTTAGCATACGTGGAGAATATTGCTTAATCAACTATGCCTGAGACCAGATCTGGCTAGTCGTCTAACTGTTTGAATGACGTTACCCTGAACCCCGTTCCCATTTCTGAACTCCCTAGTACTGAATTTTCTAACTCGCATTTTCATGATTCTATGTGTTTTCCTATGCTCTCATCTCATTCCATTGAAAAATGGTATTAATTTATCTGTCACTTCCGCTACCTTAATTTCTAACCAGCACCGTCCTCCTAGGTTAGATGACGCAGGTAGTGTAAGTTCTAATGCAATTAAATCGCGAAAAGATCAGCGTCGGCAGTTAACTAAGGAAGTACACGACGAAGAGTTAGCTATTGAAATGAAAGAGCTGGAGATCCGCAGGCGCAGTCTAGATGCTAAGCGTAAGATGATGCATGATTTCGATTCATCCGACGAAGATGTTGAGTGTGATATCGGCCGAGACTCTTTTGTGATGCGTGAAGAAAAAATCTGCCCCTTACGACAAACTATGGTTGGGAGTCCGGTTTCCGTTAGTTCGATGTTGCGTGAGGCTCCGATGAATGCAGCGGGCTCGAGGCGAAATTATGATACGCATGTTGACGGATTGCCTGAGATAGACATTGAATGGTTCGATGGCAATCCAACAGATTTCTGCAAATTTATCAAAGCCTTTGAACTGACTGTCGATGACCGCGTCACTAGCGAAAATCGCAAGTTGATGTACTTGCTACATTATTGCGTTGGCGATGCGAAGAGCGCAATTGAACATTGTATTTACCTCCCGGATAGCGAGGGATATTGCCAAGCGCGACGTATTGTAAAAATGGAATTTGGTCGCCCGCATGATATTGTTCAGTCTTTCTTGAAGGAAATTCTTAATGGAGACATAATCAACCAGAATGATATTAGTTCCCTGCAAAAATTGGCACGACGAATGCGAAATTGCGAGCTTGCTCTTGGACAGTTGAATCGCTTGAGCGAACTAAACAATACGACAAATTTGAAGTTAATTGTCGAGCGCTTACCCAAACATTTGCGTTACAAGTGGGCTGAGTGCGTGGATGAAATCATTCGATTTGACGGAGAGCCCACCTTTGAGGACTTAGTTCGTTTCTTGGAGAGACAAGTCTCAATGGCTACTAGCTGTTTCGGTGATTCAGCTAGTGGGTGTGAAACGAAGGCTGGTTCACTGACACATGTGAATACTCGAAGAGTTCGATTGAATTTCACTTCAACAACTGAGTCATCGCGATGCCCACAGTGCTCCATGGCACATGCCTTACAAAATTGTACATCGTTCGGCAGTCTGTCTTATGCTGAAAGGATTAACAGACTTAAAATGTTTAAACTCTGCTTCAACTGCTTTCAAGCAAACCACATAGCAGCTGACTGCAGACAAGCTTCTGGATGTGGGAAAGATGGTTGTAAGGGTAAACATCACCTGCTCTTACATCGTACCGTTCAGCGAGAATACGCAATGAAGATTAATTCGACAAGCACTCAAAGATGTAGCAGTTTCTTGTCCATAATTGCAGTGAGGGTAGTAGGTCCGAACGGAGTAGTTCTTACGAATGCACTTCTGGATAACGGGTCGGATGCGACATTGGTGACAGCTGACTTAGCCGAGGAATTAGGGCTGTCAGGTGCGCAAGCCTATGTTGACGTTACCTCAGTGCATGGTACACGCAAGGAAAAACTGCCATCACGTCATTTGTCATTCAATCTCTGTATGATGGCACCAAAGTTGATGTCGATCAGCGTACGTGATGGATTCTCTTCCCGTTAAAAAGGTGACAATTCCCGAAGAATCATTATTGACGCAATTGAGTCACTTATCAGTCGTCAAGTTAACTCGCATTCCGGATAAAACGGTTCGTATTTTATTGGGAGTTAATGTTCCAGAAGTACACTGGGTATTACAGCAGCGGCTCGGTAAGCCAAAACAACCATTCGCACATTTGACACCATTGGGATGGACAATTATTGGTCCTACGTCGACAGTCGGGCATAGAGCGTCGATAAATTGCCTCAACACCCAAACAAATCATCCTTGCCGGTCATTTGTTTTCATCTTCCCATAACAAAATGCGAAGGTCACCAATTAAAACATTTACCAACAGCATAGCAGGGTGAGAAATGCGCAAATATGCCATTTTCCGTTCGCAATGTGCAACGTGGAACAGTTTTACACCTACTCATTGGCTACAATCTGAGAAACTGTGAAGTTTTTCCCAAAATACACTAGATATCCACATGGAAAAGTATGTTTTTTGTTTGACAATAATCTAACAATATTTTTAATTTTTTACCATCCGACCCGATGTAATTTTTGTGCGGTCTTGTAAAGATAGCTTTTTACTCTGATATAATCTATGAATAACAGAGCGATATCTTGAAATTGTTTGAAAGTGAATTTTCCGAGAATCGCGATCGCAGTACACTGTTCATGTCCATACAAGATAAACACATACTATCGATGGCCGAGGTTGGCACGCGTTTCCAAAGTGGACATTACGAAGTACCTATTCCTTGGAAATTCGATAAGCGTCATGGCCCACGTAACCGTATACTGGCGGAAAAGAGGCTCAGCTATTTAAAGATTCGATTGCTGAAAGACACGTCGTTGTTATTAAAATATGACGAAATATTTCGAGATTATCTAAGTAAGGGATATGTGAAAAAACTTTTGCCTGCGGTTAATGAGGGCATTTGCTACATACCTCATCACACAGTTTTGAATCCTCGAAAGCCGGATAAGGTGAGAATCGTGTTCGATTCTGCGGCGAAGTTTCATGGAACTTCTTTGAACGACTGCATACATCCTGGTCCTGATTTGACTAACAGCATCACAGGAGTACTTTTGAGATTTCGCTTGAAGGAGATCGCAATATCAGCCGATATCCAGGAGATGTTTCTTCAAGTTCGTCTTCCATTAGTTGATCGAGATTCATTTTGTTTTCTCTGGCATACTGACGGAGATCTCAATCGTTCCCCAGAAACATACAGGTTGAATGTTCATCCATTCGGAGCAACTTCCTCGCCATTCTGTGCGAATTTTGCGTTGCGTAAAGCAGCTGACGATAATGCTGACAAGTTTAGCACGGACACTATATTAGTTGTAAAGAGGAATTTCTACGTTGACGACTGCTTGGTATCTGTCGATACTGCCGAAGATGCTATCAAACTGGCCGATGAACTCCGACAGTTATTGCAACTTGGTGGGTTTCGTTTACATAAATGGGTTAGCAATAATGTATCGGTACTGGAAAGTATACCCGCATCAGAAAGAGCAATACACCCAGGTGATTTAAATATAGCAGATTCAAGTTTACAACACACTTTGGGTCTATGTTGGTCCGTTGGCAGAGATCTATTCAGATTTGTCGTCAATATTCCTCCTCGTCCTATATCCCGCCGTGGCATACTATCATGTATCGCATCATTGTATGATCCC
Source organism: Atriophallophorus winterbourni (assembly GCA_013407085.1). Classification (NCBI taxonomy): domain Eukaryota; kingdom Metazoa; phylum Platyhelminthes; class Trematoda; order Plagiorchiida; family Microphallidae; genus Atriophallophorus; species Atriophallophorus winterbourni. The sequence continues at coordinate 2,489 of JACCGJ010011625.1, read as the reverse complement.
TTGGGGTTTGTTGCGCCTATTTTACTAAAGCCGAAAAGATTGTTACAAACATTATGCAAGAAAGGACACAGTTGGGACGAGGAGCTGATTGGTGTTGAAAGGAGAACTTGGGAAATCTGGAAAGAAGAGATACAACTCGTGAAGTCGTTGGAGATTCCGCGATGCATAAAACCGTCTGGATTCAACTGTGAACATATGTCTCTTCATATTTTCTCCGATGCATCGGAGGTTGGTTATGGATCAGTAGCGTACGTGCGATATTCATCTCCAGAAGTAAAACCGTATTGCAGTTTTGTGCTGGGGAAAGCGCGTGTTTGTCCTCTCAAACCTATTACTATTCCCTAGCTCGAATTACAGGCGGCGGTCCTTTCGGTAAAAATGTTGCGAAACATATATGATGAACTTGGCTGGGATAATTTGAAGACTTACCTTTGGACTGATTCAACCATTGTTTTTTCTATATTCACAATACTGAATCCCGATTTCAAACGTTTGTGGCTTATCGCATCGGTTTCATCCGTGAGCACACGGAGCCAACACAATGGAGACATATATCGTCGAACAATAACCCGGCAGATATAGGCTCTCGGGGTATTGACGCTCGAGAATTTCATTTGCTTGATCGATGGCTGTACGGTCCAGGTTTTCTATTGACTGATGAACATGATTGGCCTGCATATCGCCCGAGTGGCTTATCGCTTGATGACAAACATCTCGAGTTTAAAAGAAAAACCGTTACATTAGCGAATGTATCGACTCTACCCCCATTCGATAAGCTTCTCTGTTACTATTCATCATGGAACAAGCTCATGTGTGCCGTTGCGTGGCTACGCCGATTTCAACTATACATCTTGCGTAGAATTGACACAACATTTACTATTAATTTAAAAGTTGGCGCTTTAACATTGGACGAACTTCAAGAAGCTGAATACTATATCTTGCGCTATCTTCAAGGTTTGTCCTTCGCAGAAGAGCTAAAGGCACTGCAAGGAATGTCCGAGAAGCTCATCACCAATATTTTGAAATCATCACAGTTGCGTAAACTAAACCCCATTTTGAAGAGAGATCTGTTGTGTGTTGGAGGCTGACTCGGAAGTGCTTCAATTGAACCCCAATGCATGCATCCCATCATACTACCCTCTAAACATCCCGTGACTACTATTCTTGTACGATACATCCATGAAGCGGAAGGTCATATGGGTGTTAATTGTGTTTTAGCCGCAGCACGAAGAAAATACTGGATACTGCGAGGTGCTTCTGTGGTGAAGGGTATCTTGCGTAAATGCATATCGTGCAGAATGCGATCCGCAAAACCGTCTGAACAAATTATGGCAGATTTACCGGAATGCCGATTGACACCTGGCTATGCCTTTGAGGCAACTGGAGTTGACATTTTCGGTCCGTTTTTGGTACGAGAAGGGCGTGTTAACAGAAAACGATATGGATGCATTTTTACCTGTCTGAAAAAAGGTGCAGTTCATTTAGAAGTTACGTATTCCTTATCAATTGATTCATTTCTGATGGCGTTATCCCGTTTTATTAATCGACGTGGCCCCCCTAAGTATATGTTCAGTGACAGAGGCAGCAATTTCGTTGGGGCAGAGCATGAACTGAGACGTTTTTCAAATGAACTTGACGATACCAAAGTTCACAAGAGTCTGTTGAGCAAAGGGATCGAGTGGAAATTTAACCCTCCCTATAGTAGTCATCGCGGAGGAATTTGGGAGCGGCAGATCAGATCCGTACGCCGCATTTTGAGTGCAGTTTCACGGGAACAAGTCTTAACAGACGAATCCTTAATGACCTTTTTGAGCGAAGTGGAACGAATACTGAACAATCGGCTGATTGTACCGTTGTATGATGACCCGGACCAACCAATTGCGTTGACCCCAAATCACCTGTTACTGGGCCGTGAACACGGCAGTGTGTTGGATGACTGCGTAAACCTCAGGGATCGGTATACGAAGCGCTGGCGACAAGCCCAAGTACTTGCAAACGCGTTTTGGCGTCGTTGGTCGATATAGTATTTACCATTGTTACAACTGAGGCATAAATGGATGCGTCTGCGAAGAGAATTTGCTGTTGGCGACTATGTTCTTTACCAAAACGAAAGTGCGTCGCGCGGTTCTTGGAAGAAAGCGATCGTGTCTGAGACTCTACTCGGTGCTGACGGTCATGTACGGGAAGTTTTGTTACGCACCGCAGACGGGGAGCTTAAACGAGATATACGCCGTGTGTGGTTACTGGAAGGTGATGGAGAGTGATAGTTGTTAGAAAGCCGAGGTGGCTTTGGGGGGCGGTGTTGATTCTTTTTACCTTCCCACCTACACTTCAATTTTATGTGGATTTGTATTCCAAAATATCGTTGTTTTCGCTTGTTCCCTCTATTTTGTTTTACTCTTTCTCTTCGAGTAATTGACTCCATTTTGACCGCGCTATTTTTGGTTTGGACTCGTGTGCGTAACGTGATACGTGCTCGATACTGTTTT